>JAWDHC010000056.1:0-121063 GCA_036172615.1 Curvularia verruculosa | reverse complement strand
CACACACACTCTCTCTCTCTCTCTTACCACCCACCTCTCACACGTCCCTTCATCTTCAGTGCAAATCTCCCATAATGTCCTCCTCAGCATCCAGACCATCGTCCCATGCAGTGTCCATGGCATCCCCGTTGCTCCCTTGGCGCTTGTTGATGCGCTTCTGGTTGTCAATGTACTCCTTGCTCAGCGTCATCCGATAGTCGGCATCCTTGACCTGCTCTGCAAGCTTGTTGGTGCGCTGCGTTTGCTCAAACAGCACCTGCTGCTGCTCCCTCTCGCTCTTGCCTAGCGGTCCCTGTCTCGGATCCAGGTAAAAACGTAACACGACTCCCGTATCCGACCCCTCTCTCTCTTCCAACCGTGCGTTCAGCTGCCCATCCCGGATCAACCCATCAATGTACTGTGCCATGGCTTCCCTAGTGCTGCCCAGCTGCTTCGCAATACTAGACACGGGTATCGCCGAGTATGTCCGGGACAGCCGCGAAACATAGCTTCTCGTCTGGCTGCTCAAGAGTTCCGCCACCAGTCCTGCGTTGCCGTCCTATGTGCTTTTGTCAGCCTTTGTGTCCATGTCTGTCTGTCGATTCGTCTGTCCGTCCGACCATCCGAAAACAAAAACAATACTCCACAGTTTCAAGCCATGTTTCATCATTGCCATCTTACACATACCTCTGCCCAGATCTCGCTTCCCGCCTGTGCCTGTGCCTTCAGCTTGGACATGTTGTCTAGCTCTTCGTAAGCCTCGGCCAACGCCTCGTACGCCCTCGACGCGGCTTTGACGTTCTTCATCGCACTGGGGTTGCTGGTCCGTGGCACAACCCCCATCTGTCCCTCGACTAGACAGCTCACCAACACCCACTTCTTGTACGCCTCCAACATGAGTCCATTGGCCGTGTTGGCCGAAGGAACCACCAGCACGTGCTCAAGAAATTGTTGCGCTTTTTTAAACCGACGCAACCCCAGATACGCCATGGCTCCTAGCACATAATACTCCTGGATGTCCGCCACACCCACCCTATCGCTATGCCCAGAGTTCTGATGAATGTACTCTCCACTGCTCGCTACATCTGCACACGGGACAGAGTATTCCAGCCCCTCGCGAACCGCACTTGGAATCTTCGGGGGTAGCGTATGAATGTAATTGTCCAGGATCGGCTCGGCCGCTGCATACGACCGCGTCTCTAGGCACAGGTGTATGAAGCTGACGTGAACCGATGTAAAAGTACCCGTCGTAGCATCCAATCGAGTCATAGCGGATCGTATCGGCGCAATAGCGAGGCTTGGCTGGGGCCCAAATAGTCAGCATCGTCTTCGCCCATGCCATGAGGCAAGCCAGCAATATCTCAAACATACTGAGCCACATGTGCGTGCAATCTCCTCTGTGTATTCCACCAGATTCTTCCACTCCTTCCCAACATAGCGCAGTTGTATCGGGTCCGCACTCTCAAAGAACAGCACCAGCTGGTTCCATAATTCGCCTCCGGGCTGCAGCGTCTCCGGTACACTCTTCTTCTCGAGCAGGTGCGCAATGCGGTTGCGGAGGGCAAAGGCGTACGCCATGGTGTTGACCGCAGGGTTCAGTGTCTATAGCCATTTTAGTCTAGTTCAAACAAGCCTGTTCAAGCATACCCACTGCAAATACATCTTGTGCCGTCTCTGCGCCCTTTAACCAATGCGGTGCTGAGACATTGGACAATTGCGCCACAAAGCTGCGCGCCTTGGAATCGTAATCACGCCGCTTTTCTACCTCGGGGCTGTCGGGCTGAAACGATAGTAGCAGACTGCTTAGTTCGGCCGTCATGGTCGCGTTTGGGGGGGGGTCGACGAGTCTTGTCGTGGTTGAGCAAGCAAGCTGAGGCGGGCGGCAGCGATGATGTGGGGGTGTGGTTGCTCTATCTTCTTCTTCTTTCGTCTGTTCTTTCTCTTCCACTTTGAATCGACTCGAGTGCGGGGGATATTGCCTTTGTTATAGCAAGTGTATTGTAGCCACCGACTGGAATTGGCCAGCCAAGTGAGATGGAAGCTAAGAGAAGTGGCAGTGTGACAATTGTATAGCACCCAGGGTAGGCGCCGGAGGTGTACAAGCTCCCCGCAAGCTCAAGGCACCTACCTGCAATGCACGGACGCAGACCACCTTACTACTATACCTTGTGGCGGTACTCTTACATCATGTCAAGACATGTCAAGGTCCACATCTACTCTAAACAACAGGTGAAAGGCCACAATTACCACAATGTACACTCCTTGTAATCAATGTCAAAACAGTCCATAAATCATTGCTCATAAAGGTATCACGTCCGGTTCAAAGGTTCAACAACGCCAACCAATGCAGCCCTCAACACCAAAACCATGCAAATCATAATCCTCACCTCCGCTTCACAGCTTCCTCCATCCGCCTCACCAGAGCCTTTAGTCCGACGCCCTTTTCGCAGTTGTTCTCCAAATACTCTTCCATCCTTTCCCTCACCTGCTTCATCCCCTTGAGCACAGGTAGTCTCGCTCCCTCCTCGCCCTCCAGGTGCATCAGTGGGTTCAGCAGCAAGTCCAGGCACTCGTGCCAAATGTCGGTTTGCCAGTACCGCTTCAGGTTTTCCTTGATCTTGTAAGTCTTGGTCGCGCCTGCTCCCAGGGTGGCTCCACGCTCAGCAACCGTCGAAATGTACTTTCCAAACAAGAGATTGTGCACGATGCCTGCGAGGCCATGGTAATCGATTTGGTAAGTCCACGGACGCAGTTCGCGCATCTCAGCGCAGTCGGCCTCTGTCGTGGGCCAGTCCGCGATGAATTGCACATCTGGCTTGAAGGCTTTCATGTCGATACCACGACCAAAGTCAATCAGCGAGACGCCCTTGGCAGACCACCCGTCACGCCCATCGCGCTTGTACTCAGAGTCCCAGTGTTCGTCTTTCTGCAGCGCATCAAAGCGGACTAGAACATTGTCCGATTTGAGATCGCCGTGGATTATACCCTTGGAGTGAAGAGCTTCCACTGTGCGGAACAGTTCGATTGTGAAGAACATGGCCAGTTGCTCATCCATTGCACCATTGTCTGCCCGGGCAAGATTGACCAAGTCGAGTAGCGTTCCTTGATCACGATACTCTTCAACCAGATAGCACTCGTCCTTGAAGACGTGCATCTCATACGCCTGAACAATAGAATCGGCTGCTCGCGATACCCCCAGCCGGCGCTTGGCCTGTCGCATAATGTAGAATTCCCAGGGTGTCGGCGGATCTTCCATCTTAATGGCCTCTAGAGGTCGACGCTTTAGGCCATACTCGCCTTTGCCCATCTGCGAAGGTTTGTTCTCCGCCTCCTCATCGTCTTCAGCCCCTTTGCTCTCTACCAGATACACAGGAGCAAACGCGCCTTTGCCAAGCTCGCGCTTGACAACATACGTCCGGTCGGTGCCGGGAAATTCCAACATAGGACACAGCCCTGGGTTGGTTGTCGTCTTGTCGTGCGCGCTCTTGTTCAACTTTGACACTGATTTTGTGTACTTGCGAATATCGGCGCCTTTTCCGTAGCTCTGCTCCGTGTCTGCAAAATAGCCCTCATAGCTGTCCAGTGGAGGTTGCATCTCTTGTAGAATGGTTTTGCGGATGCTGTCCTCGACTGGGTTGCACTGTGAGTCCTTGATGATTGGGCCACTGGGCTTCACCACTACGCTCGAAGCCTCCTTGGCGGCTAACGGCTTCCGTTGGGGCTCGCCAAGAGGCTCTTTGGGTGCTGGTTTGGACTCAGTCAGAGCAAGCTTTGCAACTTTACCTGGCCCGTCAATGACTTGGCCCAAGAGATCAGAGAATGGGCTACTGCAAGGCTCCTCTTCATCATCGTCCTCCATGATGGCAGGCGTACCTTTCGACCTTGACGGTGTTTTAGCCGCATAATACTCCTTCTGTGCTACAGCAGTGGCTATCCCTAGCGATGACTCGGTCTTTTCGACAATGGGTGTCATAAAGGGCAACCGGTTGTTGGCAACGACAACCGGGTCTCTGTACGGTCGCATAGGAGGGTTGTAGTCTTCAGGCGGCACAGGAACAAAACGCGTGGGCAGAGACGATGGGGCTGAAGGCGATGTAGGAGTGACCACCCGCTCGTTCTGTGGCTGTTCTGATCCAGTATCTGCATCTGACGCTTGATCAAACGAATCATCTTGTGATTGATCAGAATGTACAGACTCGCCGTCAGACTCATCTTGCTCATCCTTTTGTCCAGGTTTGATTTCGGTAAAGTCGGATGACTCTGACACACTCCTAGAGTCACTATCATCTGCGTCGCTCTCATCGTCGATATCAGGATCTAGGACTCTGGTGCCTAGGGTAAAGTCTCCTCCCACTGTCGTCTCGTCGCCATACTCACTGGTGGCACAGGATAGACGGCCGGTCCCTGCGCTCTCGGCTTCACTCGTATAGTCATCGTCGTCATCCTCACTGCTTTCTTCACCACTCTGGGCTTCTGTCGCATTTTCCTCGCCGTTCTTCAGTGGCTCATTGAATATGTCGTAAATCTCATCCATGGCTTCTTTGGTATGCAACGTCATGGTCATCTCGGAACCACCTTTTTTGCGTCGCACCTTGGACTTTACTGGGGAGTCTAGGTTCGCTTGGACTAACCCGTGTCAGTGCAATTCACATTACGTGCCTTACCATCACTTACTCGTCTGTGTTTCTCCACGGATCTCTTTGGTTTCCATGACCTTGATTTTCCTGGTCCTGTTGGCACGCTCTTCCCGTCTGGCCTTCTTGGCTGCTTTCGCCTTGTCAACCTCAGCTTGCGAGGGCGGCGCATTCTCGTCATTGCCCATGTCATCATCGACACTTCCCTTTAGTGGCACTGTTTGAGGCTTAGCAGGCTGTTCAGGCTCTTGCCTCGGTGCTAGAGGCACAGGCTGGGCTTTGGGTTGCGCAGCGGCCAGTGCCGCTTCAGCGTTTTTCTTTGCCTGCTCTGCTTCTTTCCGCCGAATCGCAGCCCAGTCATGATCCATCCATCCCCTGTATTTAGCTCTCAATTCTTCAAATGAGTATTCTTCAGACATTGGGTCTTCATGATTAGGATACACTTTCTCTAAATCGACGAAGACAACCTCAAGTCGCCCCGTCCTGGGGTTGACAGCTTGCTGGTATTCACGCAACGAATGGGAGCTGGCATTTTCGTCTTTGACATTTAATTTGCTCTGAATACATGAATGGCAAACGCCCACCAATTAGTCCTGCGATCGTAAATATGTGAAGGGGCTGACACAGGCGGCTCAACTCACCTCATCCTTGAAAATCATCATCTTGGGAACGCCCGTGTTCTTCTTTCCAACTTTCAGCGTCTCACCAGCCCAAGGCCGCGCCTCCTGTGCGTTTTCCTTCTTGCGGTCCGCCAGCGATCCAATGCTGTCCCAGCCTTCGGTGCTGCCGGTCGAAGCAGGCCTTGCTGCATCGTCACCATCCGAGAAGATGGCGAGTTTGGTCTTTCCAGACCGAGATGTACCTGCTGCAGGCTTGGGCTGAGCCTGTGGTTGTGCAGCAGGGGTGCTTGGTGATGCCAGTGCAAATGGGTCCATCTTCGCCGCTAGCGCTGGGCGGACAGCAGGCAATGCAGGGCTAGTAGGCTCCTCCGCTTGTTGCGGCCGGCTCTCACACCGGTGCTGAAATTCACCATATTTGCGGATCAAGCGCTCTGTTGGGCGGGCTCCACGGTCAATGCCCATGTTGTACACTTCCTCCGCTTGCGCAAATCGGCCCGCAGATTCTAGCCAAGCGGCAAACTCTTCATAGTATAGCGCAAGATCCTCGCCAATGTGGTGTCGGGCGAGGTACGCAAAGGTTTCGCGCGGCGCATCGGAGAAAAGATGGATGTAGTGTAGCCAAAGCTTGAGATAGCGAGCATCGTTCTTGTACTGCGGGGAGGACTGGAAGGCCTTGGTCGCACGCTCGAGCAGCGGGCAGAGCTGGGACTGGGGCGTGTTTTGAGCGGAGGGGTATGCGTCTAGTGTCCATTTGACGTAGCGGTCGTAAACGTCGAGAGGGTCGTCTGAGTCGTCAATGGCCATGAGCTCCTTTTCATACTGCAGCCTAGTCGCACTGTTCGCATCTTGCATTTGCGATGGCGACGGGGTTTGGCCAGCGGCAGAGGTCAGTGGCGGTGTGTACAATTGGGCGAGGGCTTTGGCAGAGCGGCCGCTGGGGAGGGACTGGATGTTTTCCTTCTGGTTTTCGATAACCTCGAAGTCGATGAGGTCGTCGGAACCCATGGTGCCGGTTATGAGTGTGGGGTATCACAAAGAAAAAAGAGAAAAGGCTGGGTATCAAAAATTACAGGCGGAAGAATCGAAGGGCCCTGCGTGGTGTCGATGGGTTGCTGGATGTGTATGTGTGTTTCAGGGTCGGCGGGGCACGCATGTGTAACTGCACGCTAGGAGACGCTTGCCCTGAACTTGCAGCGTTGCCATGGTAACTCTACCAAAGACACATTATTGGCAAAGCTCAAGTCAAAGCAGAGCACAGAGACAAAGAAACGTGTAAGCTAGGCTTTGCTACGTCATAAGAGGCATTGTCATTATTATACCAAGACTACAATCATCCACCATTTGTTTCTGTCATTTGCGAGTCGCCCCCTATTCTCAATCAAAAATCACGCCCATACGTCCCCTTGCCTGATGCGAATTCATCAGTTCAATCATCTTGGGAACCTCTTCCAGCTTATACGCAGTCATGTGTGGCTTGATGTTGTGCTTTGCAGAAAATTCAATAGCCTCCCTCATATTGTAGCATGCTAAAATCCAGTCAGTGTTTCTGCGAAATTTGTTTCAAAGACAACATGGATTTGGACTTGACTTACTTCCGTTACTTGCTCCCTTAATTCTATACCTTCCTAGTGCAATGTCCAGGCCGTTGAACTCTAGCGGCTTCTGTGGGATGCCCACCACCATGATCAAACCCTCTGCAGGCTTGACGATCGCTGGGCAATCATCGTATGACTTCTTGGATGCTGTAAAGTTGACTGCCGCATGTACACCCCCACCCGTGAGCTCAACAATCTTCTTTTTGTAATCCGCGTCCGTCATGGAGTTGAACGTATAGTCTGCGCCACAGTTCTTGGCTTCTTCTACCGCTGCGTCTGTAATATCGACGCCGATAACTTTATGGCCCATGGCCTTGGCATACTGGATGCCCATATGGCCAAGTCCGCCGCAGCCAATGACTGCAATCCATGACCCAGCAGGTAATTCGCAGTCTGCGATTCCATGGTAAGCTGTTACACCGGCGCAGAAAAGAGGCGCTGATGTTTTAGGATCCACTGTAATGTCTAAGTCAGCACTTGTCTCTCTCTTTCTCCTTTCTATCCTTCTCTTTGGTTGTTCCTTTTGTGTCTGGGGCATGGACTAACAATTTTCAGGTAGTATTATTGCCTCGCGAGCATCCACTACAGCATACTCTGCGAAATATCCATCAGCAGTGAAGCCCTGCATCTTGGTCTGGCCTGTCGAGCACCACGAGTTATGGACGTTCTTGCAGGAATAGCACTCGAAGCAGCAGTCGACCGCACAGATGAAGCCCACTGGGTCGTTCACCTTGAATTTGCTAGCTATGTCTCCTGATCCGGTCATGACGACTCTGCCAGTGCCTTCGTGGCCAATAGTGACAAGGCTCTTGCCGAGCTTAAGACCTTGTTCATTGGGCTCGAAAAGCATCACATCAGTGTGACACAGGGATGCGCATCCAATCTTGACGAGAAGTTCATGTTCGCGCGGCTCTGGGATAGGCACTTCGTTCAAGTGAAGCTTATTGTCTCGCGCATCATATTGCTGCGCCAGCATAGTCTTCTTCTCTGGCATGGAGCCCATGGTGGATATTTGGTTCGAATGTGAGATGGGTAGTGTGTAGATAAAGGGAAGAGGCAGGTAGGGCGAGGGAGTAGAAATGTATGTACAGGCAAACTACTCAGGCATCAGGGATTCAGGAGATACATGTAACATGAATCCACCGAGAAAAACGGACACGTTGTGAAGTGGAGCTAGGCTATTATGTTCTATGCCGGGAATGGTCTACCGCTCTATGGCAGTGGATTGGATGATATTTCCCGAGCAGGTCGAGAAGAACCCCGCGATCCGAGCCAAGGAGGTTCAGCGTTTCTGACAAGATAACATACGTACGTACATTAAAATTATGTAACTATATAAATGAAGATAGGAAAACTTCTTTACTGGGTATACAAAGGAAATAAAAAAATATGCTGAAAATACAGCGACAGACTGCGTATCGCTTCTGCAAAAATACATAGGAAAATGACCAGAAAAAAAATAGGGTATCAAATGCAACTTCCAAATGCGCCGAAGGATGCTTCCCAGCCCCACACCTTCCTTGATCACACTGAGAGCAATGCGCTGCTTGCCTTACTGCTCCCATGTCTTCACCTCCACCTGGCTGTCAATTTTACACTCTTCTTCTGTAACACTGATATCTTGCGAAATGTATTCGCGTCGGTCACGCAAACGGGTATTCGTCTCGTCTGTTCTTTCTCCGACACGGTAGCAAGCATGCGTGCTATCATCAGAGCACACCTCTTACCGTACCCAAGGTAAGAATCGCGACCAAGAGGCCTTCTTCTTCGGCGAGGGCACTTTTTTCCCCATGTTCGCCATGTACAGCGCATAACTTCTTTCCATCCTCTCCATTGCCTCCTGTCTAGCCTTCTCGCAATCGAGCGGGTTATGGTCCCAGTCCGGGTTGCTCTCAGGTGTGTGGTCGCCATGGTAGCGTGGAGATAGCGAGGGCCAGCCAAAGTCGCGAACGAGCATAGGTGCAGCCATATCGCCGTTCTCGCCAATGGTGGAAAGGCTCGGCGCAATTGATGAGCCGCAGGGGAGCGACATGATGGTGAATTCCAGGCGGGATGCGACGCGTTGGCAGAGCGGAACGAAACGAACAAACGATGACGGCGAAATACGTATATGGCGCGCGGTGCGGATTGGCTAAAGGAAGAGAAGGAGAAGGGCGTCTGTCGTAGGGAGCAAATAAAGGGAAACAAATTATGCGCTATGTCATGGCCTGTCGGCGATGTGTCGGAGCAACCTGTCAGAGAGTCGAGGGTATCGAGGCTTTTGGCAATGGGGTTGACAGAGATTGCCCAGTCCATGCGTCGCCGCACTGTGCGTGTGTCACTGTCAGGGGAGCCATTAGTCTGCGTGCGCCACGCGTTCATAGGGCGGATAGGAATGCCTGGCCTAGTTTAGCGACATTGAATCTCACTCTCCGCATGTCACGACGCACTAAACGATGATCATTGTCATGGTTGTTCCTCCAGACTAGCGTAGACGTCTAGAACATGTCGCGTTTGTTTCACATTGACTGCTTCACGGTAATTCTCTATCTATTCTTTCCGCCATCCCACAACACCACCCACCTCGTTAATGCCGGTTGCTCAATGTCTTGTTCAGATTGAATGCCGCCGAGATCAATGCCAGATGGCTAAACGCCTGTGGAGTGTTGCCCAGTTGTTCCCCTGAACGTGCAATCTCTTCGGAGAAGATGTGTAAATGGTTCCCAAAACTCAGCATGCTCTCAAAGATAGTAACCGCCTGCAAAAGATACCTGTCGTCGTACGCGCCGGCCTGTAATTATTAGACACATATACAATCAAAACATTGGCCAGGGACTGTGGCGCTTACTCGTGTGAGTGCTTCCACCAACCAAAAAGTGCACATGGAGAAACTTCCTTCCTGCCCCCCCACGCCGTCATCACTAAGTGCATGATTGTACCTGAAAACCAGGCCAGTGCTAGTCAAGCCGCCCTTTTCAGGAGGCTTGAGTATACGGTCAAGCGTCTTGAGGAACCGAGGGTCCGTTGGCGCTATGAAAAAGACTAGAGGCGCAATTAGTACTGCGGAGTCTAGAATGTTATCCGACTCGTAGCTCTGGACAAAGCACTCCAACTTTGAGTTGTAGCCCTTCTCCATGACCTCCTCGTAGATCTCATCGCGAACCCGGTACCACTCTGCTCGGTGCGGGCACGGGAAACTCCTCTTGTCGGCAAGGCGCAATGCTCGGTCAAGCGCGACCCACAGCATCATCTTGCTGTACACAAAGTTTTGCTTCATGCCACGAACTTCCCAGATTGACATGTCTGGTTCTTTCCAGATGGTGCAGACATAATCTGCAATCTCCCGGACCGAGAGCCATTGGTCATACGAAATTGGGCGCCCGAATCTGTTCACAAGATAGATTCCATCCATCAATTCCCCATAAATGTCGAGCTGTATGTGCGAGGCTGCACCATTTCCAATGCGGACGGGCTGGCTCGCCCTGTAGCCTTCCAAGTGCGGAAGCTCAAGCTCCGGCAGGTCACTCACTCCATGGATACTAAACATGATTGGAAGGGCCCCGTGACGTGCTTTTGCCTCCTTGACGCGCTGGAAGATGTAGCTAACGTATGCTTCGGCTTCATTGCTGAAACCCATACGAAGAAAGATGTATATCGTGAAAGAAGCATCGCGCACCCATGAGTAGCGATAGTCCCAGTTGCGTGAGCCTGCACTAGATTAGTACGTACTTCATCTGGTCAGGAGTGTCATACCTCCAAAGTCTTCAGGCAGAGAAAACGTCGGTGCAGCAACAATTGCTCCACTTGGCTCGAATGTCAACATCTTCAGGAGAAGTAGACTCCTCGTGACGACCTCTTCCCATCGACCTGCATACTTGCTTTGTTGGATCCATCTTGCCCAATACTTGTGAGTGCTCTGTTGCAATTCAACGACCTGGCTGGTTTCGATGAGATCTGGTGTGTGGTCGTCGGCATCGCGCAAAATGAATGATATAGCCTGTCCCTCTGTCAAAGTGAAAGTAGCGGTGACACCATCACCCAAGTTCTGAGGCTCTGGCGTCTTCTCAAAGACCACTCTTGGACACGACGTCTCTGGCTCCTCTCCACAGTCGATGGTGACATTCAGTTCTAGGGACAAGTCTTTAGATCTGAAGGTTACGCGCTGCAGGCCATGTCCCTGTGGAGTTTTGCCCAGGTCGACGATCTCGGTGGTGTGCTTGTCTTGGGCATAGTTGAACGCAGGAAATACCTGAACGCTCACCTCGACAGAACCCCGCATGCATTCCACTCGCCTGACAAGCCATTTCTTCAGATCAGGACGCTCAGGCACATTACCCGTGTGCTCACTCCCGATGACATTAGCATGGAACTGAGCGTCCCAGTACTTGTCGTTTGGCCTGGGGAAGAAATCCACGACATTCATAACACCCTCTTCCTTCAAGTAGCGCGTCTGTAGAATGTTACTCGCAGGGAGATACTGTTGCTTTGTCGTACAAAAGTCGTCGCTTGTTGGGCCTATCGTGAAATGACCACCTTTGTCTTTGTCAAGGATTCGACAAAAAACAGACGGCGAGTCAAAATAAGGCCAACACATGTAATCGATTCCACCATCCATTGCAACCATCGCACAAGTCCGCATATTTCCAATCAAACCATAGTCCTCAATAGGCATGTACCCATTTGCTGTGCGTCTTGAGCCTGACCCACGCGGGCCTGGTCTATAGCTCTTTGAATCTTGCATCTTGTCTTCTCTATGGCTGCGCTCTCGGTAAAGCTCGGTACCGCTATATCCATCCAAAGGTAAAGGTGTGCGGGATGTGTGTGTATTGATGATATCCTTGAGAAGCTTCCCACCAGGCGAATTGGGATCTGTTTTGTCGATACTAGATCTTGACATGCCGTTGAAGTGCCGGACCGGAACATCCGGGTGTTTGGGAGGAGGGGGTTAGCCCAGTAACAGTACAACACAACCGTGATATTGTTGTAAGATCGACCAATGGTGATGAAGTGTGACGTCACGGAATTTTAACTGTAGTCCACTAGGATAGCTTATACCATTCCCCTGCATATTTTTCAACTTTGAAGAAACAATGAGCATAACAAGGGTACCTAGTTATTATATTCTCGTTTGGCAAGTGTTGTGTTCGAATAGCAGGGAATATATATCGTTTGCGGTAGTGCATATGAAGAACCAAATCCACGAAAGCTGATCAAAAAGATAGTCAAACAGGGGTGGTATAGGAAATCATGGCGACAGCGAAGGAGAGCGCTATATGAAAGGCGGTAAAAGTTGATGCATGATTTATTTGACTGTACCAAACTGGCCAGAGGCGACTCGTTTACTTTCCAAGGCAGTACTACACTTCCAACTATCAGTATGTTCACTCAATGATGAGCAATCAAAGCGGATTAATCCTTTTCATGCCTTGCCTTCATAGTCCCTCTTCCAAACCTCCTTGAACTTCTCCTTGTCTACAGCAAACTCCTCGAGGAAATCCCTCTCGAGGTCATGTGTGCGTTTGCCCAATAGCACGAGGCTATGCAGAGGCTTGCCCAGGTCCGCCTCGCAAAGCTGTCCCAATGTACCTGCAACGATCTGTTGGTCTTCTGCTCCAACCCTTGCGACACCTACAGCCAGACTCTCCCTTGTGTATGTACCCTCTTTCTTCACATCCTCTTCAATCTCTAGCATTTGTTGTGCACATTGAGCTACTGTCATGTATCGTGGTGGCTCGTAAATTTTACGTCCTCTTGCCATATTCTCCAGACTCTGCTCCTTGACCTTGATATCCAGGAGCACAAGTGTATGTAGGCCGATGGTAACATTCTCTTTGATGCGGTCGTAGAAGGAGGCTGGCTTCCAATTATCAAGGAAGAAGACCATGGATACAGTTTGTCCAAAGTTGTAGAGTTGCAGACCTGTGGTGCCGATGGAAGTGAGGATGCTGGCGTTGGGAATTGAGCGTGTAGGGATGGAGAGTTCGCGGGCACGGAGAACAAGATCAGTGTGCGTGGTCGCTCTATCGTAATATTAGACATGTCTCCAATGGCTAAAGAGGGTGATAAGTACCCAAATGGATCTCCTACCACAAGGAATGCGACATCGACTTTGTCAGCGTCCTTGAGGATATCGTCGCTTGAAGACTCGACCATTTCACGGTCCGCAATAATGACTTCACGGCCATAGAACGCTTCCTACTGCCGTGCAAATTAGATTTCTAGCCCTTAATCTTTTGGCCCTATGGTCCACTCACAAGCACATCCTTCTCTACGAGCAGCACTGCCGTGTACGCCTCGAGATAGACACGCTCTGCCTTCTTCACAATGTCCAGACCCTTGACAGTGATGTCCTTCTCATCCGCCAAGCCGAGACCCACGAGGTACAGCATGTTTGGCGCTTCTTGACGTGTTAGTCGGATTAATCGTTCGTGATGGTGGGGTATATTGCCAAATTCACAGAAAGTTGGCGGGGTCCATTTCGCTCGTAGGGCTGAACCCGTCTGGGATTAGCGCCGCCGCATCAGACATTGGAATCGCGCTAGTAGACCGCAGACCGCGTCGGCAACCTGGCCTTCATTCACACTTACCGACGGACACGATACTTAGTATATCCTATTCCTTAAACTGGATAACTGTATAGATATTGCGACACGTAATTTATGGTTTTGGAGGATCGGAACGCAAAGAGTTGGGCATCATGTCAGACAAGGATAAGATGGCGAAGTACCGGACGGAGATCCAGCAGGTTAGTCCATCTTCTTTTATGGTTGTGTTATCTGTCTATTTCGCTATTTTCCTTTAATGGGAACTTCATGAAAGAAAGAGGAGGAATCTGTATATCTGAGGACTTGACGCTGTTCTCCACTCTGTTTGTGCATTCTATGGATACCTTTCCTGTTGGCACGACAAGTAAACGCATATCCACAGCATATCGACTGTCCTTCCTACCAACGTTGCCTCGCTCATATTTCTGGCTCCTGTATCCTATGGAGAGAGACATGGTTTTTGGCAACATGCAACGTTGTTTTCTTGCTCCCATCTATTTGCACCTCTATCTCATAGGATCGTGGTTATTCTCTCCTTCTTATGTCTACCTCACATATCGGCAATGAGCCCCCAGCAACGTCAATCAACAGTATTGCAAGGCACTCGGATCACTCACATTTTTCCTACTCCAATCTCATATCCATGGCTTCATCGTCACCTTCCTCGTCTATTTCCTCGTCTCGATTTCTTCACGCCCATCATCAGATGTTCCTACTCGCTTGAAATTGGCCTCAACCTAATGTTCCGCAGATGATGTTCGTCTCTGGAGAAACGGGCGAGCCTTCCCCTGAAACAACGACACTAATCGAGTCCATCGTTCAAGATCAAGTACAACACATGCTGCGAGAATGCACCGCCCTCGCAACACGCCGGGGTTCCAAATCCATCTCCACCGACGATCTCTTTATGCTTATCCGCCATGACCGAGCTAAGATCTCCCGTCTCCGACATTTCCTCCAGTGGAAAGACGTGCGACGCTCCGTCAAAGATTCCGACGACAAAGGCGGTGATGCCGGTGCTGACGTAGGAGCCGGAGATGCAGACATAGCCGCCGGTGTCGTAGGCGCAGGCGGACCCGGTGCCGCTCCCGTCGACGCTTCCAAGAAAGCCAAACGAGCCAAAGTCGATCTCGTCTGGGATGTGCAATCCTTCTTCACCGAGTTCCCTCCCCAAAAAGACGACGTCGAAGATGAAGAAGAAGAGGAAATGAACTACGCCACCCTTCAACGTCTCAAAAATGCAGACGAACGCACGAAAAACATGACGCGCGAAGAATACGTGCACTGGTCCGACTGCCGTCAAGCATCCTTCACTTACCGCAAAGGCAAGCGCTTCAAGGAATGGGCTGGCTTCGGCCTCATCACAGACTCCAAGCCCTCAGACGATATCATCGATATCCTCGGTTTCTTGACCTTTGAGATTGTCCAGACGCTTACGGAGGAGGCGCTCAAGGTCAAGGATGCAGAGGATCTGTACAAGAAGAGTCATGGCGGAGAGCAGAACCGTCTTAAGAGGAAGAGAGAAAGGGGCTTGTTTGATCCGCCTGAAGAGGCTAGGGAACCAGTGCAACCAAGTCATGTTCAGGAAGCCTATAGGAGACTGCAGAGAGGCAACAACAAGTCCAAGGCTATGCTGAACTTCACACGGGGCGTGCATAGAGGAGCTCTAAAATTGGTAAGCAGTTTGAGTCGTGTCGGTATGAGAATCTATGCTAACGCTACAAAGATCTAGATATGCAGCGTCATGTGTGGGAGTTGGGAGTCTACATGGGCGTTTATATTGGGGCGTTTAACGTATTCTCGGATACCCTGCAATAGGAAATGGGCACGTATAGTTACTTGTGACAAGGGATACGCGGGAATTCTACAAGGCAAGGGATTTTCTGACAACTACGCACGCTCTGGTTGATTATTAGAGCATATAAGTAAAAAAGGTTCAGATAGTCACAGAAGCCATAAGACATGTTGCGTAAATCAAAGCAGACCAACTCCAAGATTGACTACTGGTTTCTAATGCCGATGCTCATATCCCTTGTTATTTTTGGTACACTCATAGCATCGAAAATCAGAATGGGGGCATCCTTGTCGGTCGAGTATGCATGGAGAGAGTAGTCCTTCGCAGACGTAACATGAAACATGACCGCATATGCCCAGATAAAAAGGAGATTGACGCCCTCCTTTAACCTTGAAAAGACCCACGCCAGGTGTTCATCATGACATCCCTTCCTTACTCCGCATCGTCGCCCAGCTGAGCCTGACGCTTCTGCTGGATACGCTCCTGCCTCCTCTCGCGAGCCGCCTTGGTCTTTGCACGCTTGGCGTCCATCTCCTCCTTGATGAGCCTCTCGCGGGCCTTCTCAGCCTTGGCCTTGTGGATCTGTATTGCACATTAGTTACCGAACATGGAGCGGGGGAAATTGACATAGTCATGATGTCATGGCAAACATACGTGTTCAACGAGAGCACGCTTGTGCTTGAAGGTGTTACCCTTGGAGAGGAGGTAGAGCTCGTGGTAGAGGTGCTTGTCGATCTTGCCGGCGGCGCGGTACTTGACGAGGAGACGGCGGAGGACACGGAGACGGCGCATCCAGACGATTTGGCTGCACACATCCGTGTTAGTGAACAGTTCCCATTACGAGGACAATATCCCACGACGCTTCCTCGTCCCCAGATCCAGCGTCAAAAAAGGCAAGGTGATTGCATACCTTGGCATACGAGCGTCCTTGGTACCCTTCCTCTTACCGAAACCACGGTGTCGGCCAATTCGTCGGGCGGCGGTCAGCTCCCGGGCGCGGGCACGAGAGTGCATGGTGACGGGCTTGCGGATGATGAGGCCATCCTGAACGAGCTTGCGGACGGTCTGGCGGGAGTTGGCGTTGGCGATTTCGCTGACCTCGTTGGGGTCGAGCCAGATCTTGCGCTTTCCGCAACCGACCACGGAGGCCGCGAGGCGCTTCTGAGTGCGGAGGTTGACCCTGTGAAACGATCCATGTTAGTATTTTGATCATTTGTGCGCATGTTGGCGACGAAGTATGCCGTCGTCGAAAGAGGGGTTCGCCACTCCTCGAGCGCCTCAGAGGCACGACTGCGAGGTGCCAGATGTGTAGCGGGTGCGGGTTTGCTCTTCGAAGCAGTGCTCGAGGCTATGCAATCGGGGATCCTTACATTTTCGATGTTGTTGTCGTCCGTGGTCCGTTGTCGACTTACCGTTGTTGAAGGCTGGAAGGTGCGCAAACAATTTCCAAAACGCCAGGTGCGTGATCGCTTAGAGTGCCAAGCCAGTCACGTGATGACTAGCCAATTTCCCACCCCACAACTACGCGTGAGCAGATGCGCTATACGGGCTGGTCGGATGTATGGTACTGGGATTGCTCAGTATACTGGATGTGCATACGTAATTCACAGTTGTATTTTGGTGCAGCCTCTGAGTCTCTCCTCACACAACCCACTCTACTCCGCGAATGGTCATTGACTCTAAAAATATCGACAAATTAATATTTCTCCCATTGCGCCTCCTGTTGGGGTGTCACACTGCATCCAAGGGCAGTATTGCACTGCTTCCTGGGAAGTGAGGGTCCCAATGCCTTTGCAAGTGCGTCCATCACTTGTGGTCAAGCGCTGACGGCAAACGATATCCTGGTTTATCGCCCTAAGAAGCCTCCAGTCATCAATTCAGCGTCACACAAGCACGTGCAAAGAGCAACTTGCTATGCCCATAGTGATTGGTACATGGCATTCATTAGACCTAACTCTAAACACCAAAGGTGCAGTGTATGTGACATTATGAGTCATTTCACCATCATCGTGCGCTAGCTTTAACAGACCCAATCGCACTGTCAAGTCGCAGTACAAGCTTACTCACGGTAATGATGAACGTACCTAACAACATAGAAGGTGTCAACTTTTCATCCACTCATATTAATAAGTTTACTGTAGCTTCAGGTCCTCCTCGCTCAATACGCCATAGAGCTTCTCGATTTCTTGTCCTATGATATTGAGATCATGTGCGAGCTGTCCAGTCACCAATGCTATGCTAGTGTCAATGACAATGATCACGTCCAAGGACTGATTCAAATGACTCACCATAGGCATAAAGCAACTCATAGTCTTCGGCTGCGGCAACAGTCCTGCCTAAATCCTGCTGCCGGAACTCGAACACCTTTGCGAGCAACCGGTCACGTGTGTGCTCGATGTTAGGTAGAACGTCATTGAGCGGATATGCTAGCTTCATAGAGGACGCCATGACTGTTGTATGTTAGCCTTCGACTACGAGTGTCTACCAAGCATGAGACTTGCCTGAGAACAAATGACTAACGCGCCAACTCAGCTCTGTCCATTCCTTTTTTGTATATTTCAAGGCTGCTTTTTCGCCTTCCGATGCCTTCAACTCTCTTAGTATGACGACGTTCATTGCGTGAAAGCTGTCCAGCAGGTGACTTGTCGCTTTCAGGATAATTTGGAAACTCTTATTAGGAAAGGGGCCTCTGAGTTCAAATTCTGCAGCGGCTGCTACACGCAACGCCTCTAGATGAGACAGGTATCTGCGAAGTTCAGTCGCCTCGCGTTCAGTCATGAATGAGTGTGTTCGGCTGCTGTGCTCATTGGATTCCAGGACAGTCTTGAGCGGCCCGCGTTTCCAGATCAAGCCCATCTTCAGCCACAACAACGACGTGCCTTTTTTGAGTTTCCGGCGTGCTGAGATTGGCCATATTATCCTTGTTATGATGATACCCCAAAGGCAACCAACCATGACAGCAACCACGCGGTGAAGTACAATCTCCCATATCTCAGGCGAGATGCCACCTTCATCATCATCGTCTTCGTCGTCCTTGACGGAAAGAGAATAGGCATAAAGGGCTGAAAGGTTGTAGGTTAGCAAGATGAAGCGACCCATAGGACCCTTTCCCTTGCCGACAATAATGTAGAAACAGAACAGAGAAATAAACCAGCCGTAAAAGCAAAGCAGAAAAGCGTGTTCGTCAGCAGCGATCCAAGCAGCGATTGCTAATACGGCACCTAGGCATGTACCGGCAAAACGCTGATATCCCGTGGTGTTGGAAGCGCCTATTGTCATGGAGCAAACCAGCATGTATGACAATAGACCCCACTCGCCACGCCATAGGCTGTAAAATGCCCTTGTCGGTTGGATGAAGGACCACATAGCCCAGAGGACTGCACCAATACCGACTTTTACGGCATATTTGAGGTCATCCCTTCGGAAAACAGCTAGCGATGTCCATATGCGATAAGACAAGGGCTGTTCATTCTCCGGCTTGTATGGATCTCCTCTGTTCGACTTTCGATAAATGGGATTGTGAATCTCGCGCGAACCTCCCACTGTCTCGAGGTCTGCATCTCGGTTAAGGTTGGTCACGTCCGTGTCGTCGCCAGAACGACTCTCATCGTTTCGATTTTGCCAGAACCTAAGCCAGCTGTACGTTCTCTGCCGCGGATAGCGGTTGACATTGGCCTTTAGCTCCTCAAGAATGTCGAGGAACCCTACCATGTCTTCAGCAAAGTCGATCAAAGACGAGCTAAAATGCCCACAACTTGCGGCGACTTCCTCAAAGTCGGCCGCAATTTCTGCTGAGCTTGTCTTTGTTGGTATCTTGTTAGTATATATACCAGAGAGAGCATCTCGCCGCGCATCAGAGAACAGAATCTTTGCATCAACAAGGCTGTGACGGAAATGCTCGTTGATTGCCATGTTGTACTCTGGGCCAGGTCCAAAGGGTAGTTCGGATAGGACTTCACGTAAGGTATATGCGAGCGATTTCTGGTGTGGTCAGCAGAGCAAGCGAATTTGGGATTCCCCGACTTACCATTGGTGGACCCAACTGAGCTATGAAAACGGAAAATATATCAGCAGGCGTGAGGTTCGCTTTTGAAAGATTTATGGATCTGGCTAGGAGTTGGTTCGTGGGTTTAGACTCGTCGTCGGAGTCAGCAGGTGAGCAGATTGCCGATGCCTCAGCAGAACTCTCAGGTAGTTCGTCAATGCTGGCGAGCACACTGCTCTGTCTATCCGAGTGTCTTAGAGTAGGAGAAAACAATTGAGGGGGGCTTTGTGACATAGACTGGTCTGAGAAAATCAAAGACGTGACCGTTTCGTTGGTGAGTACGGGTTCAAGACTCGCACCACTAGATTCTGACTGCGCAAGCAATGTAAATTGCGTCTCGGCAGCACTTCGCAATCCACCCAAACTCTGCATGAGCGTCTCAACACACTTGACCAACCTGACGTTGATCTTGTATTCTGTCTCAGTGCCCAATGCGTAGTGCTCAAACTTCGCTTCTCCCAGATTCTTGACTAGAGTCTTGAACGTTGTCTGGAGTCGATCCGAGGCCTTGATATACGATTCGCTCTTGAGGTCTTGCTCAGAGCCGGAGAGGAAGCTGAGAGCGATACCATTTAACATCTCTGCCATGGCGTCGGTGGATTTGATAAAAGTATCGCGGAACTCTTTGCGTGCCGATGTTGGCTTTACAAGAAGGGACACAGCTACCGATGCGGTACATCCCATAAGGATCATCTTCAGCACCTGCCAGATCTTGGCGTAGGAGAATGTAGCAGCTTGGACGGCTCCTTCTTTAGTCAAAATGGTGATGAGGGCAAGGGAGGTCAGAGAGCAGGCTACGTTAACCAGCGGATTTCCGAGCTTGTGTTTGGTCCATCCAACGAGCCCGAGACCCCCTCCACAGAAAACAATGAGTACTATGACATGGCCAACTACTAGAAGATCGTTGTTCCCGAAGTAGGCAGACACGGCCATGCTAGAGAATGATACAATAGCGGCATAGAGAAACGCAGCAAAAGCGAGCATGACAGCCTCGAGCATGCTACCAGCTGAGCGCGCCGGGTGAAAGTACACAGTGATGGTTGCGACCATGTGCTTGCCGTCGTTTCTGCCCAATAATGCAGCTATTACTGGGACAAAGGTAGCCAACGATCCGAGTACATAAGCAAGTGAGCATTTCAGTATGCCAACTCCGGTCGGACTCATCGCGTATGCAAGGGCCTGTCGGTATTTGTACTTGAGCATCTCGGCGAGTAGCTGGCTCCTGCTCATCTCGCGGTATCTCTCTGTCTCGAACTGACCTGGCGCCAGTAGAATCTCGGAAGATCGGGTGCGGCGGTGTCGAGATCTGCGTAGGGTGAAGGCTCTCTTGACGCGTTCGCCAGTTCTCGGCTGGATCATGGTTGCCGACCGCATCTGTAGTGGATGGTGAGCTGCTCATCCACGTCCATGGCAAGGCCTCAAGACGCGACTTACGCTGGGCCGTAGAGCGCGGCGCTGTGCCGGGCTCTGCGAGGTATCGCCATCCATGGTGATTGTGGCGTATTCAAACGTCCGTACGAGGGACTAGTACATGACTTGAGCCAGCATCAAGACTTGCGCTGTGCAGGTGTCTTGGAACGTTGAGGTCACGAACCCTGTCGATGCGCAGATGCGATGACGCTGGCGCTAAGGCCGCCAGACCAACGCGCGTGGTTCTCTAGGTACATCTGTGCACACCCTTCGTCCCTGGCGTGACATGGTGAATGGGTTCCAGGATGTCATGGTTTCCACTGCATTCCAACATTCTCTTCAAACGGATGTCACTCCAGAGCTGTAAAGGGAGGGCGGCCCACTGTAGGAGACAATCACGCTCCGATTGGCTCCGATGCCGCTAGCGTCGTCGGATGGAGTAACTTCTCGGGACATTTTATACTTTATCCTTTTCTCAGAAATCCGCCATCCAGCCAGAAGCCAGGATGGCAGACGCACACTTTGCCATGGACGAAGAGGAAGACATGGATATAGCCGCGGCTATGGGATTCTCCTCGTTTGGGGGGACCAAGAAGCGAAAATTCGACCATGCAAACTCACCCAAAGCTGCAACTGGCGCAAGCGGTGCCAACTCCACCCAGCTGGGCGTCAGAACGAAGAAAATCGCCGGTTCAGAAGCAAATGAGGATGAGAATCTTAGGACCGATGTTGCGGATCAAGTCAAACACGTCGAGGACAATGGGTTGAAGAAAGCCCAACCAACAGGTTCAGGTCTCGCCAGTTTCTTAGCACGTGGTCAAGCCCTTCCAGAGACTCTCGTTGGTGCTGATGCTGCTCCTGATCTATCAGTTTCTGGAGATCAGTCCAACACAGAGATGGTGTCATTCGGTGGTCCTCCCATTTCAAGGGCGGAGCTGAATGCACTACGAAATGGAGTTCAGAACGAGAACGGGGACACGGCTTATTTTCAGCCTAGCTTTGTGGAAGATCCTTGGGCAAAGCTCAAACATAGTAGTAGCGGATGAGGTGAGTGTTTGGATGGAGTTGAAAGCATGCTGGTAGACACTAATATTGATGCATAGAACGCAAGGATGATTACAATGTGGTATTTTCAGATAACTACTCGAGCCTAACATCCAACATGGCATAGTTCACGAGGTGGTGACACACGTGAGCATATGGAAATCACGTGCTTTCCCGATTAGGTTGTCTGTGTGGTAGTCATTCGACCTACTAAACATGCAAGGAACAGGAGATTCCGAGCGTCAGAGTAGTACTCCCGGAACCGGTGGTCTGGAACATGCGAATACGTACAGAGAGACTCGATTCCTAGGAGATTTCCATAACCTATCGAAATCCACCACCAATGAACAGGTGACGTGGGTTAGCGCACATGTTAGTGTAAAAATTTTCAAGATTGGTCAGAAACAGCAATGAAATCTGTGTATAATATGGTCGCCAGTCTGATTGTGCACGTGAATCGACATTGATACTATGAACCAGTGTTTCTGCCAAGACATGAAATGGGGCCAGGGTCAGTTGCTTTCAGGCCTGGATAATGCGGTATTTTGAATCAATTACCCATCTGCACCTTTCCATGCCGGCCGCTGATAGGCCAGATTCACCGTCACCGGAAAAATATTAGCACTAGTACACTCGGAGACTAGGGACTGCAGAGCTGGAGTGGCAGAAGATGCAGGGATCTGGCAAAGACAGCCTGAGCCACAGATGATTTGATAGACGGTACGTGTGGAATTGACACAGCGTAGACACACAAACTTGGTGAAACCCCCAGTTGAATCACATGGTCGAGTGAATTGAACAGTGTGGCTCCCGGGAACTGTCAAAAGTACTGTACGTCTTGGTTGGAACCCTCCCAAAGCCAGATTTGACCTCTCGTTCTTGGCTCCTTGGGCTCAACTCGCTGAGGGAATCCGGGGAGGTGGTGTTCGTATAAGGCAAACACTGGATGCTGGGATACAAGGGTAACCCAAGGCAGCCTACCATGCGTATTCCACATGGGCAATGCCGTTGGATTGGCTTGCCCAGCGCCGTTAGGGCGCCAGTGTAACGCTTTTGGTGAAGAAGAAGGCTTGGATTGTACAACGAACCAGGGCATGCCATGCACACGGAGAGTGGTGGCCGTGTGGAGGGCGCAGGCTAGATGGAGGATCCTTCACCGCCACTTATTGCCGTACCAAGGGAGCAATTGAGGTGCAGGCTGGGAACGCCTGGGGGATGTGCGTGTGAGGTTACGCAGAGTAAAGAGGTGCGCCATGAGCTCGCAGGCATTTTGGGTGCCAAGGGTGGTGTGCAGCAACGACGCTTTGGCCTGGTTGGGTTGCTGCTCGCAAGCATGACGCACCGCAGGCCAGCGAGGGGCCGACGGTTAGTTCGGCGGGGCTATGCTAGTCCTGCATTCCTTACTCCACGACCTTCCATGATCGCGACCATGACTACGACGGAAAAAAACTGCCCAGGACAGGCCTTTGTGCCATTGCCCACCATCCTCGCCCACACAATCTCCCCCTCGCCCGCCGTTGGATCGCTGCCGCCACTGGTGTCATGCGCTGTCTGATCCTCTGCGTCCCGCTCGAGATTGCATGCTCCAACGCGCTGGCAGCTGTCGAGCCAACGCATCAACTTGACAACACTTAGCATGCCCGTCCGGCAGACTACCCATGCATGTACACCTCTCCACCGGCGCTGCTTTTACCTGGCGTCTGCGTCTGCGTCTGCTGCGCTTACTCTGCCCCGCCGCCTTTAGCAACACACTGGTGCCGGTCATCGACGGCATTACATCCAGAATCGCAACTTTTTTGCCATTACACGCCAATTCGCTCCCCGAAGCTTTTGTCCCGGCATGAGCTGAGGCCACTTTTCACTAGTTTCTCCTCGTGGCCAATTGGCATCTGGGTCCTTCACTATCGCTCCGAGGTATCGTGGGATCGGCTGCGGCCCACGCCCAAGGGCCACCATCCAGCCCAGTCCAAATGACGCTTTGCAATCCGGCCCCAGCGGGAACATCTCTCAGTGGATGCTATCATATGCAGCTTTATCACTTCAACGGCGGGGTTACGGCCATCAGTCGGCATGAAGGGGTCAGAGCCATGCCCCATTGACCATGATGCTCCCAACATGCCTGCAATGGAAAGGTATAAAAAGCTGTCCTAGTGCTGGGTCTTTCTCTTCTTTTTCTGATTCTCTATTCACTTTTCTGAAGATATCATTCTAGCTTCATCCCGTCCAACTTACTGGCCTGTCTTCCCATTCGGTTACCTTTAGCAAACACTGACCCCATCTGACCACCACTTGCACTCTTCACCAGCACACTCTTCTATACACTACTCAATCCCACAAAGGAACCTGGCACTATTCACAATGGCCTCCTCGCACTCTTTCTACAACTATGCTCAGCCCTCGTACCCAATCAACATGCCACAGAAGCCCGGCTTTTTCCTCCCAGCTCACCAACATGGCTACGGACGTGTGTCAGGCTCACCACCCGAAGCTCCAAACAGCGTTACAACCTCTGGTGTGCCGTCGTATGAGCCTTCGGCTACTTCCAGCAACTACGCCGGCAGTGCGAGCGATTATGAACCAACCAGCGGCGCTGCCAGCGTCGATCTTCTCGAGTACATGGGTCGCCGTGTGAATGGCTCTTTCGACCCTATGCCGCTCGATCGCAGCGTTGCAAAGCAGGCGCAGACGTAGGTTCTGACATGTAGACTTCGACTAGAGCTGTGTAACTGACATTGTGCGAAGATCCGGTGAACTAAACGCTAAGCACCGCGAACTTCTCGAGCTGCAGGCACTGGCTCAACGACGATTGGCTGGTGCTCGCATGAACTTTACGGACGGAATGAAGGCTGCAAAGGAGGTGCAGAAAGATTTGCAATGGACTCAGAAGCGAGTCGAGTAAGTTTACGCGAACAGCCAGATTCGAAAACGGAATTAACATCAATGACAGCTCACTGAACAACCGAGCGGCACGCAAGTACCCAGAGCAGTTCCGCGCCGCTCAAAGCCGATACCCAGCGCCTGTTGATTTCTAGACTGGTCCGATTATCTCAAATTTCGCCTTGTCGTCTGCGGACAACACCAGCATACGACTTTTGATTTTCTCAACATTTGGGCGGTATTCGATCACTTTACGATTTCCTGGGCTCTTATCGGTTTTCCTATTTTCTACCAACCCCAGCACCTTTTCACGATACTCGATTTTCGGAAGCGAGCTGGAAGTTGGGAACTGTCGTTTATGGTATCCACTCCACTCTGCTCCACCTTCGGCAGCCGGCCTCGCTGCTTTAGCGTCCCACACACCAGCTTTTCTTTTTCAGGAACTGTGACGCGGTTCGGCCCGCTGCTTAATGCAAGTGCTACGCGCGTGCTGTGAGCTAGCGAACGAATAGCGGCTTGTAGATGGCATCTGGGTCAGGAACGGGCGGATAGCTGACGTGCCTCGTTGACGTCGGTCGATTCGCTAGACGTAGAGTACCGGGTGGCTCTTCTTTTAGGGTGGAAGAGCGGCGTATCTACTTGGAGGGACGGTCCCTGGGTGGCGGAAAAGTTGCTTGTTTCATTTCCTCGTCTTGGTTTGGGTACCTGGCTGCTTTTGTATTGGCGTCATGATGACAATGGGTCTTCTTCGGTTGGGATTGGGCTGACGACGTAGTCACGAGGATGTCCCTTGCTACGGCCTCTTGAATTTGTAAAATTTTGCTTGTTTAACGCAACAACCCATGTGATAAATAGGGAAAGCTGCTCCTGTTGAGGCTGAGCACCCCGAAAATAAAGCACGTGAAACGATATACAATTCCACTTTAGTTGTAGTGTGAGTTGCTGAAACACGAGGTTTCTTGTGTATCCAACATCTGACGTTGTGGGTGGAGGCTGCTAGTCGTCAACCCTCCGAGTGGTGTGAAGTACATGTGCAAGCATAGACACATAAGCATGCATACACACACACACACACACACACACACACACACACACACATACGTACGTACATATGCATCATCATCCATCCTCCCCTCTCCCACCCTTACCCATGGGCGAACAAGCCCCACATCCCATGCGTGAAACCTGCATACATGAGAGGAGAAAAAGAAAGGAAATCACGCAAACGTCAGTAATCCCCGGTACCACGTCGGAGACATTGACGCCCCTCCCCCCCCTGTCCCCGCATAACCAACCAATCATTTCCTGTTTTACATGCCAAGTAGATAGACAACAAGGCGTACTCTAGTCATCATATTGTGTGTGTTTCTCATAATGAGCGTCATCCCATGTTCCCTGACGGAACCGTATCTCTTGACTTGGGCTCCCCCACCCACCTGCTTCACCTCGCCTTTTGTTTTTATTTTTTTTCAAGACAGGATTGATGGACCTACTACTACTCCCCCTCCTTGTTGAATTTCCTTTTTTTTTGCCCTGTCAATCACTGCAATACCACGTGTCGTGTTTTCTTCTCACGTATGCTATGCTATGCAGGTACAAGTTGTGTAATATTCCTTTTCTTCTCTGTAGTTTTGTTTTCTCGGCTCTCACTTTTTTTCGGATGCTGGAAACAGAATGCGTGTAGTTTTGGTGGGATGGACTGCGGGTTCCTATACAAGTGCGACTAGTTAATTTGGGAGAAAGATAGTCCGTTTCGTTACTTTCAAGTGACTAGTAGGATGAGGTGTTATGGAAAAAGTATTTTCCAATCTGGATAGCCGAGACTTGACAATTTCTCCTGGTTCTTTCAACAGAAACATTTCAAACACCCGGATTTGACCATGCATAGCGAAGACAACCGGTGCCTTATAGCTATGGGCCTGAAAAAGCCCCACAAGAGTACAACTTGTCAGATGCGAGGTTATCGGAATATGACCTGACAGCGACAGGCTCGTTGAAGTGGGGGGGGGGGGGGGCACAGAAACAAGAACAGGTAGAAAGTAGTGTGATGTAGTACGACGTCAAGACTTTCCGATATAGTAACGACACTCAAGGCCGTTCTCTCTACCTCTAACGGATATGGGCAAGTACGGGGACATAATATTTGGTGCAATTATCGTGGTAAAATGTGGGTCAAGTTCAGAGACCAGAATATCAGTACTTTGTATTGTATGGTCTACGACATCTACTCGATATGCCCCATATCTTGTGTCTATGCATATTCTTAAGAACATATGCTACTCGTGAACCCGAGGGACTCGCAGATGCTACCTAACTTTGCACATGCCGTTACAGCCATACTAAAAAGACTTGTTTGCTGCAATTGCACTTGACATAAGTCGAGCGAAGCGGCCAGGCACATCCTGATCTTGCTTCGCAGTCTCTATACTGGTGAGGATATTGTTGATACCTACGCCAATCTCCCTACTTCCGGTAATCTCTTCGATTTCGGCAATCGTACGCTGCTGGTCAGAATCAGAAAAGGCACCAGATTCTCGTAGAACAGTTGCAAGTTCGTTTTGGGTGTTAACATTGGGTACAGCAATCTCAGCATTGAATCGGGAATAGAGTTCCAGCTGAGTCAGTACTGAGCGTTGAGTGGTTGTTGCGAAGATCAGTAGGCGGCGATCCTGAATTTGTTAGCTTGATACGACTCCTTGAAAGACCCACCACCTCATCCAAAAAAGCAAGCGCCTATAGAACCACACCATGACAGCTTGGCAATAGGTCCTACTTTGTTATGATGAAGTTGTGGCGAACCACGTGTCCGACGTACCTTTGGTGGTTGCTTTTTCAGAAGCACTTTCAACGCAGCCAAAACAGAGTTGCTGAATCTCGGACCAATCGGCACCCAGTCCAACAGCAGCTCAATGGAGTCGATAACGATAATACTTAGCGGACTCTTGTAAGCATCTCGGAAAGTCTTGTCGAGCTGCTGCACCTTTTGCATTTCACTGAAGCCAACCATGTCTTCGGCCGAGATCAGTTTAATGAATGGGTAGCCCGAATCCATTGCCATCTTTGCAGCCAACGCTGTCTTTCCAGAACCAGGCGGGCCGTGCAGAAGGACGGAGAGCAAGGGAGTTGACTCCGATTTCCTGACTTGGTTGATGTACAAACGTCCATCGTCCAAGATGTCTTTGATGAAGGGCGAGAAGTGGATGATACCGTGCGTCAATCGTTTGCCGAGCTCTTCTTCGGCAACACCAAACAACGGCTTCACGTCATCCAGTGCAGTGATGAAGTCCTGGCGCATGACCCTCATATTCTCAACGTCCGCCTTGACTGTAGTGCCACCCTGAAGATGACGACCAAATGCGTACGATGTCGCTGCTTTGACCAGACCATTCAGTTCGGCTCCTGAAAAGTTCTTTGTGAGTTTTGCAAGCTCATCAACGTCAACATCCGACTCCAAGACATTGTTCTTTCTCATTTTGGTGGTGTGGATCTTGAGAATTTGAGCACGGCCTGATTCATCTGGCAAGGAAATTTCCAAATGAACCTCAAGACGACCAGGACGCAGGAGGGCCTCATCAATCATGTCCATTCGGTTCGTCATACCAATGAGGAGGATGTTATTCAACTGCTCCACACCGTCCAACTTGGACAGCAACTGGTTGACAACACTGTCGCCTACACCAGTGCCGCCACCGCTGCCAGAGCCTCTTTGCTTGCAAACGGCGTCAAGTTCGTCGAAAATGATGATGTGAAGTCCACTTTCGTCGCCTTTCTCTTTCTGTTCTTTCTCAGCGTCGGCAAACATTTTTCGAATGTTCTCCTCGGACGCTCCAACGTACTTATTCAGTACTTCTGGACCGTTAATGACCTTGGGCTCACGGGCGTTGAGCATCTTTCCAATCTGCCTTGCCATGAGAGTTTTGCCAGTTCCAGGGGGACCGTACAAGAGTAAACCGCGAACGTGGTTGATACCCAGTCTCTCCACAATGCCAGGAGGAAAGATGCGCGAAGCGAAAGCTCTTCGGAAGATGGCACTAAACTCGGTATCCAGACCACCAATGCCCATGTCTTCAAACTTGAACCCTGGTTGAATGATCGAGTTTGCTGCTGCGCGTCTTGCTGATGCTTTCAGTTTGACATCTGACCGAGCGTCCTTGAAAAAGTCGATCTGAGTGTGTCTTGTGAGGATGCCGCGGGCTCGTGGATCAGTAATGGTGGGCATATCACCTCCCTCCTTCTCCATGGACAGGTCTGCAAGTTGTACTGTCCTTACATTCATTCTGAGCGGTATGTTCTTAACATCGAGGAGTAGCTGTTGACCAGGAGCCAGGATCTGATTCTCGAAACTCTTCTTGAAAAATGTCGCCAGCTCGTCCTGGTCATATGGCGTGTCCGTAGTCTTCCTTCCCGCAAACCCTACTTCAACCTCGACTATTCCTAGATAGGATTTTCCCTGGCTGTGACTGAAGTGATCGTATGGCTCTACCATAACGACCTCCTGAGGGCCGAGTGATATACCAGCCCATGTTCTTTGTGCATCGGTAAGACCGATTTCTCCTGGCTGGCAGCCTTGCGTAGGTCGCGCAGAGAGGGCAAAGTTCCCGTTGAGAAGGACGTAGATGTCGGAGCCGTCGGGATTTGGTTGGAAATCTTGAGGAGACACTGCAGCCCTGTATGGTTGTCAGAATGTACGAACTTGACACTGCGACCAGAGCCTTAATAGTGTATGGCTAACTTAACTAGCCATACGGTAGACCCGGGGTTTTCTGGGAAATACATACAGGTTGCCGAAGGCGTAGGCATTGCCTCCAGGACTTTTGATGGGCCGCAATTGTCTCGCAGGTGCACTGCCTCCGCCTCCGCCTCCTTGGGGCGCTCTTGCAGGCATACGCTGGCCACCAGGTGGCGGCGCACCATATCCTGGAGCTGGTCGGTTTTCGTATCCTCCACCCATTCTAGGATCGTAGCCACGGGGAGGCTGTTGTTGTGGCGGCGGTTGTCCGTATCCGTCGTTGCGTTGTGGAGGTCGCGGTGAGCTTCCTGGAAGACCAGGAACTCTGTCTCGGTTGAACATTTTGCTAGGAGTAGAGACGTACGAGGAAAAGCTAGGGAATGTGTCGTTGTTGTGACCACGTATTTTCTTTACGAAGGCAACAGTAATAGCGGCCTAAGAGGTTGCGAGGGGCCAGGGCTACTACTGTATGTGAGAAGGTGAAGACGATGCGATCGCTGGAGTCGTAGTCGGTAGAGAACAGGGATGTGATTAGAAGACAACTGTCTCTTCTACTCAAAGTATTCTATCCCGGCGAATCTAGACTTCGAGGCTTGTGTTGTATCAAAGGCGTTTCTGATTCAGCAGCGAGGTTGGAGCATGGGCCAAGCCACATATCCTCCCCACCATAGCAATAGCCGCCGCGCATGTCCGCAACATTGCCCCAGTTGCGTCATCTCCACCACCCCATATACTGTAATAGCCCTCTTAGTGAATTGAGCTGCCATTGATATTCTGTATGAATGGACTGTGCTCTATGATTCTCTTGCATTTGTAGTTTTTTGAGCATAGAAGAGCCATCATTTGCAGAAGACGCTTGCTCATGATGCTGCACATCGGAACTACATTGCAAGGTGCCATTGCGAATCCACTGTAGATGAACAACGTGCAGTGATGCAGTTATTTTGGACTATCTACAGGGACTAAGCATATATCACCTGAGTTCTTGGGGTGCTCAAATTCACAAGTCTACTTGGTGGTTCAAAGTCGGATGTGGCTAGTACAGGGTGTGGCGCACGCGCGTTCTCCGACATGACGCGCGAACCCGAGCCTCATCCATGTCCCTCAACGCGAACGTCGGGCGCATTACATGTGCAACGACAACACGGTCTACGTATGATCAAGAGCGAAAGAGGCGTACGCTCATGGGCGCATAATGAACGACGAAGATGATTACGAGAATGGCGCCAGTAATTGCACCCCTAAGCATTTCCCAAAGCTCTCCAGCTGACCGCTCGCACAGGTTCCGCCGAGGACGATGACGAGCAGGATGACAATGATGCCATGGACGTAGATGAAGAGGAGGATGCCGATGACGGCGATGACGGGGATAACGACGACGACGACGCCGAAGGAGACAACGACAACGACAACGACGACGAAGATCAAGATCAGGACCAGGATCAGGACCAAGATCAAGACCAGGACCAGGACCAGGACCAAGATGAGCCAGATAGCCCTTCACAGCGTTCGCGCGCGCGTGGTGGTACACCTGTTCAAGGAGACGGCAACCCAGCTGTGACTTTCACGTCGCCGAGTCCACACGCCGCAGCAGCAGCGGGCGTGCTGGGTAATCTCCCTTTCCGACCAAGCGTGCGACAAGAAGCCTTGAATGCGCCTGTCTATGATATTGTCCCTACGATTGCGGCACCACATAGTACTTCCATCAATGCGATTACCGCAACGCCTGACATGCGATGGGTCTTTACTGGTGGTACGGATGGTTATATACGGAAGTTCAACTGGGTAGATACCGCCAACGGAAAGCTTGCTCTCACCGTGGCTCAGCGGCATCCTTTTGTCGACTCGGTTACAAAAGCAGGTGTCCTATTATCGTACTGGGAAAATGAGGACAATACAAGCGGGGCTGACACTTTATCACCGGTCTACTCACTCGCAGTGCACCACCAGGCTTTGTGGCTGCTCTCCGGCCTGGACTCGGGAGGCATCAATCTGCAATCAGTACGGCACCAGGAAGGAAGCAGGATTCATACGCTGAGAAACCACACCTCGGCCGTGTCAGTATTGACGCTGGCGCAAGACGAGAAGTCGGTGCTTAGTGGCAGCTGGGACACGACCATCAACGACTGGGACCTAAACACTGGTCAAGTCAAGAGAAAGTTTGAAACCAGCGGTAGTCAAATCGCTGCAATCGAGCAGCGGCCAATGTCTACACTACCCATACCCCAGGACACTGAAACTCTTCCCCTGGCGAATGGCACTTTTTCTTCCAACAATGCCGCGCGCCCCAGAGCAAACGGAAGCATTCCCAACGGTGTCGATACGAAACCCGCACTACCAAAAGAGGAAGGTGCCGAAGATGCCCAGGGTTCTCCAGACGACTCACTGTTTGGAGACAAAGACCAGGACTCGTTGTTTGGGGACGGCGGCCAGGAAAATAACTTGTCAGCAACCCTGCCGTCATTTGGAGATGACGAGGACGAGTTTTCAAGGGCCATAGCAAACGGCATACAACAGGCAGATGAGGACGCCAACGCCGACATGGACATGATGGACCTGGGTGGCCCTGTCCAAGAACCTCAGGAGCCTACAGGCGAAGGTGCAAAAGATCCCCTCACAGCCGCTGAAACACAAACAGAGGCCAATGGGGCGGCCGACTCACAAGCAAATGGCACAGCCAACGGGCTCCCCCATGCCGAGGACACTGAGCAACCTGTCAACACATCAGCGAACCAGACGGAGCAACCAGCTTCATCTGAAACAACCTTTGTCGATGCATCTTTTGACGGTATACTGCGCATCTGGGACAGGCGGCAGCCCAATCCTGTTGCACGTATAACACCGCCGCGCAACACACCCCCATGGTGCATGAATACCTGCTGGTCACCTGATGGCAACTTCATCTATGCAGGGCGGAGAAACGGCACTGTAGATGAATACAGTCTCCACAAGAGTCTGCGTGAACCAAGACGGACGTTCAGGTTCCCGAGTGTCAGTGGCCCCGTGAGCGCCGTGCGTGCCATGCCCAACGGCAAACACCTGGTTTGGTAAGTGAAGAAGAAAAGCCCCTCTCTTAGAACTAACCAGACCCACTATGTGTTGTCACATGTTCCCACCCCCCATCGTTCGTATTCAGAAGAGACAGAGGAGAAGAGAGAAAAAATCCAAGTGTCATACACAAGCTAATCAAATGGTCACTACCAGCGCCTCCTACGACATTCTCCGTCTCTACGACCTCACGCATGAAGAGTCATCCGGCACAAAGACTGGCGCGTCCGCGACCCCGTTCCTCATTGTGCCGGGCCACCGTACAGGTGTCATTTCGCAACTCTACCTCGATCCAGCCTGCAACTTTTTGATCTCCACGGGTGGCAACCGGGGCTGGGAGGGCGCCTCGACAGAGGTCATGCTCGGCTATGAGGTTGGCATTCCGTCGTAGCACGACTAAACCCCCCACCCGCCCACCACCGCCACTGTCACTACTCCCCTTGTTGCTTTCTGATGAATATACCCATGGTTCGCGGCGTTTTACTAACGATGTTGTACAGCGGAGAAGGAGGGTGGGGAGGAAAAGCAAGATGGTGGGCAAAAGGATCAACAGGGGAGAAGAAAGAGAGAAAGAAAGAGAGAGAGAGAGAGAGAGAGACTTGGCAAGGGCAGATCTGGCGTCAAATGCTATGTGCATGTATGGTGTGTGTGTAGTATGGAACACTTTCTTTCTATTTGGAATAATCATCATAATCAACAGAGGGTTTTTGTTTTCTTTCTCTGGCCTCTCTATTTTGAAACTTGCAAAAGAAAGAAAAAGGTACACTCTCAAAACATAGGCTGCAAAAGTCTACATGTTCAACAACTTGTGTGGTCCGTACGCGCGTACAGACCTCTGCGCTGGCTTGCTCTAATACTCTAACCCCCCCTTTCCTTGTTGGGGAAGAGTGTGACTGACACCCACACCCACACCCACACCCCTACACGTACTCATACGAAAAGAGGCCAAGACTTCGGTGTTGCTGTACATGGATGAGAGGACACGGTGGTGTTTGGACTCAACCATCACGGCTCCCCACCACCTCAAATACTTTCCCTTTGTTTGCTAGGACACCATGGTCGATATTGATATATGCGCCAAGCAGAGGTTTTGGTCAAACGACAACAATTGCTTGCTTTTTTCTTCTTGTTTCATGCGACATCATCTTCGATCTACTACCACTTTGACCCCTCGCCTGCGGGCCATCGTCGTTTGGTTGGCGGGATGAGCATATGAGAGAGAGAGAGAAAGAAGAAATTTTTTCTGCGACAAAGTCCATCAACACAAGCGAGGCAAGCGAGCCCGACTCGTAGACGATCGTGAATCACTTTGTTTCCGATTGTTGAGGAGCAGATCGTGTCGTTCGGGAACTACTTTGCTGACGCATGACATCCAGTGTTAGCGCGTGATGCCATGTCTTGTCCACGATGCGAGAAAAAAAACTTCGCCACGATAGTGAAGCTGATTGTACTACGTAGTCGAGTGCCTGAGGGGCCTTGGGTTGATTGTGTTGTGGGACCCAAATGGTGGGCAAAGTGACGTAGTCGGTGAAAGCCCCATCAGGTTCTCACAAGATGTTGACCCCAGAGTTGGGCAGTAAGTACGCGCGCGCATCCGCGGACAATTGCAGAGGCGACGATCTAAAAATTGACCTGCGAGGTCCACTGCTGCGCTTTTACCGAAGTAGGAACTCGATACAGTAGTATCATGCACTCTACCCCGCAGAGCTGCTTGCTGCATAGTCATTGGGAAACGTATGTACATGAAGACGCATGGGCCTGGGAATTGTCGGCATATGTGTCGAGTCCGGCATCTGTTGCCGGAGTTTGGTGATGATAGCTGCCCGGCGGTGAGCGCCTCATATGAAACATTGGACCAATGACGATGCTCCGACCAGACGCAGGCCAAGATGTCATCAAAGAGCCGGATCGTACACCATGAAGCGGAGACTAGTCCGACTTGTTTCCAAAAACTTGAAATTGCGGTTACAAGTAAGCAGACCCACTGTCATGGTGTTGTAGTTGTTGTACGAGGAGCCGCCTGGAAGGTTGGGAGACCCTGCCCTCCATTGTAGGCTAGCAGAGATTAGCTCCCGAACGCGGGGACGAAGATCGTATCGTGAATTGATGCGCAAAGGGCGGTGTAGGGCGGTGTAAGTTTTTTCGGGAGATGTGCTTCCTCAAGGATGTTGAAGGGTAGCAGGGCGGTTAGCGTTTTGTAATGTCCACCAATACCGCTGGGTTGTGCCTGACAGTAGAGGGACGTTTTGGACCAAGCAAAGGTGGTGCATCGGTCGATTGACATACATGTGGACTAGAGGTCTAGCGTGCAAAAGCAAAGCGTCACGGTTTGTAAAGGTATAGTCCACCCGAAGTAGTAACATGAGGCTCCTGGAAGTTAGCAGGCCATGCAACAGCGATAGTGGCCGTGGTAGCAGAGTTTGTTTGAGAGTGGTGGTGCGGGGGGGCAAGAATGTAGGCAGCCCAAAGGTGTTTCCAATTTCAAGGCCAGCAAGGGAAATGGCGAGCTTCGCTCTCGGGATTACCTAGTATGTTTGATTGATGTTTTGAGCGGAGCCTTTGATTTTTGTTTTTCAAATGAAGCCAATCACAGCGACAGCAATCAAAGGTTTGGCATTTGGACTACACTAATCCATGTGTAGCCGTGATTGTCGCGCGTGCCATTTTTGTTGGAACAAGGTTAGTGGCTTGTCGATTCTACCTACCGAGCGGCCCACGACTGGGATTCGCCCGCTTCGCAACGCCATCAGAACCGGGGAGGCCGCAGAGGCGCTCAAAGTGCAAAGCTGACAGAGTAAGATCTTCAGGCCTCCTTTGATCGTCTAAGCAAACGAAGGGGGGGGAAGGCTTAAAAGTCAGAGTTCCTGGAATAGGCGATGGCGCACCCCGTCAGGCGGTAACAGGGTCCAGGTGACACAGAAAGACGTGAGATGGATTGCTGAGTCAAATATTGAGCCACAGTTTAATTCTGGCGCGTTTAACGGCGACGCATGGGCTCTGTAGTATGAAGAGAAGGTGAAAGAAAAAAGTGGATGTTAACCGTCGGATCGTGCGTAGACGAACAGTTGTGGTCATGACGTAGTGTTGGCCAGTGTGTTTGGCACTTGTGAGATGGGCGACGGCCCCATTGCGCTGCATGCGGGCAGATGGTGTGAGGTCGCGAGGGAACCTAAGAAAAGTAAGGCCGGCACGAGGCCGAGTGGATAGAAAAATAACAGGAATGCAGACAAATGGGTAGCGAGATGGGTTGGGTGGGCGAGTGGAGCTGAGGGAGGGGAGAGCCGCGATATCCCAGCGTGTCAGTATCATATGGGCGTCTTGTTAGTAAACGCTACTTTTGGAGTCGGAAGCGTGTGGCGAACGTCATTACAGGAAGAGGTCAAGTGGTGGGTTTGGTGGACATTGTGGACATGGTGTATTGGGAGCCGCATCAGCTGAAGTAGGCACTTGGCTGAAACCAGAAGTACCATGGCTTGGAAGGAATATTGCCCGGGCGCACCGTGACTGGCGGCGTGATGGGAGGGTGGTGGTGATGGTGGTGATTGCGGTGGTAGTGCGAGGTTGTGGTGGTGTCGGCTGCAGGCACCGAACGAAGGTTCACGCAGACAGCCTCGTCATGCTGGATCGAGGACGCGTGGTTTTGGCAGCAGTAGTCAGCTTGGCCGAAGAGGGTGTGTAGCAGGGCCAAAGCAGGCAAGGCCGAGTGAGGCTGAGTGGATGTGGTGTGGTGTGGTGGGAGTGGTGTAGTGTGTGGTGTGTGGTGTGTGGTGTGTGGTGTGTGGTGTAGAGTAGTGTAGTGGAGTCGAGTGTAGCATGGTGATGGCATCGTGTGTGAAGAGGCCCCGCCGATAGCGCCGGATCGTGACTTGGTAGTGTGCGTCTTGGAGGGCCCACTGGGTTCTTCGTGTATCGTGTATTCGTTATAATTTGCACCATGGACGATAGTGTAGCGCACAGCTGGGGCGGGTCGGCGTCGGCATGGCGATCGACAGTGGTGCATTAACGGCCGTCGAGGTGCAACATCGAGTGGCCAATGCGCGCGTGCGAGCTGCAGGTCATCCCTCACGGCCATGGTGTGCCACCAACCATCTCATGTGGCCCGTCAGCCATGCACCCACCTGTCACTCCTTCACCCACGCCCTGGCATCCTTGCCTTTTCTGTTCACGCTGCACTAAGCTTCTCATCCACTCCCACGCTAATGCATATGCACTACCTCTGCAGGGCGGCCCACGGAGCGCCCTGTCAACATAAGTACTCGACGAATCCTCCCCACCAGCCCTCTCCCCATCCGGCTGTCTCGCGGAGGGACCACGACGGGATTCACGACTCTACTAATATACTCAGTTGGCCGTCTTTTCCTCTTCCCCCTTTCCCATTTCCAGTCAACCATCCTCTAGGCACCACCACCACCACCACTACCACTGTCTCACTTTCCAGGCTTCACTGCCACTCAGCCTTCCTGTGACTCCTGCCCCAACGTGCGACCGAGTCACGCCTATATATATTGCGTGTGCCACCCCCCAGCTGGCCACGACGACGAGAACATTCACTTCCTCTCTTGTAACCACCGGCACGGAGCCGGGAGGACAAGATTCTCTGTCACGCTGCCTTGGTCAAGGTTGAAAAAAGTTCAAAGCCACCACTCCCCATCCGCCTCACCTGTCTATTCCGAGCCATCAAGAATACCATAGCAGCCATGCCTTCCTATCTCCGCGCTAATCCCCGCGCCTACTCATTCCCCCCATGGGTTGACAACGACGACGACGACTCCTCGTCTAGCCATCTCCCCGACATTGACGAGGACCCCTTTGCCCACTTCATCACGCCCATCTCTGATGCTGAGGACCCCTATGAGCTGTCTCTGAGCGCCGGCATCGACGCCGACGAGGGCCCACGCACCGCAAAGTCGTCCAAGTTCAGGTCCAACGTCGCCGGCAGGTGGGCTCGCTACGTCAAGCAGAACCACAGCAAGCTGCACACGGTCTATCACGTGCCAACCATCTATGAGGAGGACGACGAAGAGTCCTTCATGGGTCTGGATGACGAGCGCCTCAATGACACCCCCCATGTTGTCTCCCAGCTCAGCCCTCCTCGCTCCAGCATCGCCGACTCAAGTCGAGGCCGTAGTCAGGACTTGGCTGCCCGCAAGCAACAGAACCGTCGTCGCTACTCACGCACACTGTCCGGCCACCGCCACTCTTGGCGGGAGCCTAGCCCAGATCTCTTTACTGTAGATGAATCAGAAGAAGACGAGGTCCCTATGCTCCGTCGCGCAAAAACCAGAAAAGCAAAGGATAGCGCTGAGCGCCGGAGGTCATCGACAAGGTCAAAGTCAAGAGCTAGGGCAGACTCGGTGACTGACATGTCAAGATGATAGAAAGAGGGGAGGCATGGCACATGCCAGTACCCAAGGATGCACGAGAACCAGGCGTTCCCACACACAAAAAATGTTTCAAGCATCATTATCAAGACGAGGTGGAGGTCTTTTTGTTGTTGATTACATCTAGCATTGCACGGTGTTGGAGGTTTTTTCTTCTTTATGATTTGATTTCCTGCGCAGATGCGCACAGCATGGGTAGGCGTTTCTGGTATACCATGGGCTTGTTGTTGTTCCTGTTCTTGTTTTTTTTTGTTCTGGCCACTTGCATTGGGCGGCGTTTCCATGTCAGCATTTACACATATTCTTTAGTACCAGATTGCGCCGCGGCAGCAATGAATCTAATGCACAGATAGAGAGGATCAGAAAATTCCACACATCTCATCTCATCTCATGTTCCTGTCTAGCATGCCTTCGAGCGCCTTCGTTTCATTTCGACGCGTACCATGGGGCACGTCACCCAGCGGGCGTCTCACACCACCCCCCATGTGAAATTCATCTCCTGACGGGCTACATAGTTTGGATCGAGTATCACCCCCACCACACCTACCCCACTAGTGCTGCACGCTAAACAAGCCCAAGGTGCCGTGACCTCACGGCGCAGCCCGAGACGTCGTCCACTACCCCTCCATGCACTCGCCGAAAAAAATCCTCGTCGCGCGCTTACCGCCCTTCTGCATCGCCCACACTCTGACCAGACTACACGCAGAGCACAGACTGATCACGATTGCCAACAAGGTACTCTGGCCAGTAGAGTGCCTACACACCCGGCCGCGCTGCTGCAAATCTACCATTACACTGCCGCAACCCAGCAATACCTGCCGGCATAATGGCAGAATCCACCACCCAATCATACGGCACCTATGCCGAGAGAGAGAGAAAAATTTCCACACAAAAGACGATTATCGCGCCCATCCTTACGCGAAGAGATACGGGATCGACCCTGAGTTTCGTCTCTTTACCTGGCTTTGAGCCGTCCACTTGTCATGGCCATGCATTTGAGGAGAGACCCTGCGTCGTCCTCCTATCACATCTCACCCTTCTTCTGAGGCGAGCAATCTCAGTCTTGCCCACAAAGGGTAATGCGTGATCACACGGCCATGGTGATGGGCGGGCCGGCGTCGGCAAACCTAACCGCTTTCTCACAATCACTACAAGGCTGGTATGGTAGCGGGGTACTAGAGTCCGATGGCGGCATCTAAGTACGTACTCTACCGTACGCCTCATATCCCTTTGCGCGTCCCTACAGGTACTATCTTGTACTATCCGACGAGTGAGGCTCGACGAAAGGAAAGAAAGGAAAAAATGATAATAAAAGGGCCGAACGGTGGGGTTGGGGCCGTCTACAGTAAAGTGCATCATCTTGGAGCGAATGCATGCAGCAACACAGGCTAAAGACGTACTACCAGAACGTGGCGCTGATACGCAACGAGAGAGGACACATGTCTGCGCATGAGGGTGTCTATGGGTGTCTATGGGTATCCATCCACTCTTGTGTATGGTGTGTCCCTGTCTTGTCTGCGAAGGATGCGATCGCGCGCAGATGGTCAGTTATGACATGCGTAGCGCGCCAACCGCCTACCCTTAGGCAAGACGCAGGGCAAGAAGGTTTGGGAAAGTCTACCCTCTGGCGCACCGCCATGAGCTAGACAGACCCACGGGCGAGGGGACAGATCTACATAGCAGTAGAAAAGAAAAGGCGGGTTTCTAGATGCATTAGGCAAAAGAGCAATCGATCGGCTATTGCGGGTTTGATATGGGTTAACTCTAGCCGAGTGTATACACGACCAAAGAAGCCCAAGACACGCAATGGCAGGGAAGTCTTTTTCTTTTGGCGACTGCAAGGTGCTAGAGATCAGTGCGACTGTGTAGGATCTCTCCATGTGCGTTGTCAATGGCTATAGTGGAGGAGGCCCGGCAGAATGGATCGCATTGTAATTGGCCCGGGAGGATTTTTTGTTACAATGACGTCGATAACCAAAACATACCCCAGCCTTTCTCCTTCTCTCTCCTTGCCCATGCACCAATCCCACTTCAAACATCACCACCCTTTCCTTACGACATTATGCCGCGCCTAGACGACAACACACAGCAGACTCTGCGCGATGCCGAGCAAGGCATCCGGCGCCGAACCGTCAACGCATGGGACAGTTTCAGTAACTTTGCTCTCCGCGATAACGTACTCGAGGTAGCCGTCGGCTTAATGTACAGTGCACCCCCCTTCCTCATCCTTCCGCTATACACAGGGGTCATTAGCAAAGCGAAAGAGAACGAAGGAAGAAAAATGACGGCATAAGCCCCCTCCCTGCAACTCTTTTGAACCGCGCGGGGCCCATCTATGTACCACATGTGTATGTATGTGACTAACCCATTGGCCTACCATTCAAGACTCGCCGCATCCTTCACCGCTTGCGCAAACGCCTTAGTAACCGACATTATCCTGCCCATCATCTCGCTGCTCCCTTTTCTTTCGCGAAACCTCGAAGCCAAATTCGCCATCTTACAGCACGGCCCCAATTACAACGCCTCCATCTCCAATGGCTACAACACCCCACAACTAGCCATTGACGACGGCGCCGTCGTCCTCGCCTACGGCCATTTTCTCGACAAAATCGTTAGGTTCTTGGTCGTGGCCTTGGCCCTTTGGCTCGTCGCCCTCGCCTATAGTAGGGGTAGTGGCGATAATATTGTTAAGAAGCAGGTCAAGTGTAGGTTTTGTAGAAAGTATATTAGTGAAAAGGCAAAGAGATGTGTCAATTGTACGAGTTGGACTGATGGGAGGGAGGATAGGTGAGTGGGGTTGAGTTGAGAGATGCGTGTTGTTGTTTTTTTGGGTTCTTGGAGAAATTTATGTTTGTCTTGGTATATCTATGAGGCTTGGGTTGATCTTAATATCTTCAACTTCTACATATATTGTGGCATGGTAGGTAGTCGCGCACACAAGAAGATCAAGGGGACAAACCCGCAATCAAGTAGTCGAGTGGTAATTGCCAGTAATTCATCAAGTGAAGAAGGTAACCTATCTACTCCGAAAGAAAATCCTACAGTTTAGTCACGTGTTGCCACACCACAATATACATAAATGTTTGTGGGAGCAAAACATGATACCCAGAGCTCTGGTGAGGACTCTAGGCTAGATATGCTCCAACACACACCGGCTAGATAGACAGGTCCCCACGCTAGTCGTATCCAAGTAAAAGGAGAGATCCACTAGTTGGCCTTGCTACCCAAGTCCTTTTACCTCTAGGTCGCGCTTCGAATCTACGTAGTCAAGTACCAAAGTTTGGATAAAACTCATATCCATTTTGCTTTGTCGAATTGGATTCCCCCCCCCCCCGGTACCTAGACCATCTTGTCTCTTGAGTGTGCCCACGACGTTGTGCAAAACATGTTGGCCAGTCGTTTCTAGTCTTGAGAGAGTGCTTTGGCTGGGAGTGATGTTTTCGTTGTGATTTATTGTCATAGATCCGTTGGAGGAAGAGAGAGAAAAGGGTTTGGAGTGGTGATTTGTGATCAGAGTCCCAAAGTTCTCAGCGAGGTGTGTAAAATTGCATAGGGAGAATTAATCTAACATCTTACAGCGCCGGGGCTCCCACAATGTTTGTATCAGACGCGATAGGAACAACATCTCTCTTCCTCTCCTTTTCCTACTTGCTCGACTCATCCCTCGAGAAACTCAGCCACAAACTGCGCAACTTCACGCGGCTTCTCCACCATGGGCAAGTGCCCAGCACCCTCTACTACCTTGAGTTGCACGCCTTTACCCAGCTTATCCGCCATATTCTCCTTCATCGTCTTGGGCAACACTCCATCTCCCGCACCCACCAGGAACGCTCCTTTACCCTGATACCCGGCCATCTTTTCGCGAATATCGTACTGATGCAGCGCCTTGACCGAGGCGCGGAATCCGGGCAGCGAATTTGTCTTGACCATATCCTTAACACGCTGAATCTTAGCTGCTAACTCCGGGTCCTCGTACGACTCCTTGACGAACCAGCGGCGCACCGTCACTTCGGCAAGGTCCTCGCCTACAATGGGCTCGCCGGCGGATGTAGTCAGGCCTTCTTTTTCGGCCACTTGGACGCGCTCGTTCCAGGCGTTGGCGTTACTAGCGGGCGCAAAGGCGTTTGTGTCGCAGCCTACAAAGGCGGAGATGCGATCTGGGTGCTCGAGACCTGTGTTGAGGGCTGTTGCGCCGCCGAGTGAGACGCCCACAATGGACGCTGTTTTGGCACGAAGGGCATCCAGAAGTGCGATGACGTCTTGTGTGAGCGTGTGTACGGTAATTGGGGCCGTCGAGTCTTGTGGTAGTGTGTTGCGGCCACGCGTGTTGTACCGTAAGATGCGGTACTTGTTGTTTGTGAGCTTGATGAACTCGTTCACAAAGTCGTCCCAGATGCCGTATTCGACTAGGATACTGTTTGCGAGGACGAGGAGTGGGGCATCGGGGGAACTGGAGCCTTCGAGACGGTAGGGCAGACGCACGCCGTCTTTTGTCGTGACGAAGCTTTCAATTACTGGTCGCTTCTCCGGTGTTGTGTGTGCTGGGTACGTCTTCACGAGGCCCTCTGTGGATTCTACGGGAAATGCGTCGGTGCTTGCCAGACTCTGGAGATCGCGTTGCGCAGCGCCAAAGGTATAGTATAGCTCGTACACTCTCCTCTTCCGGTCCTTGACCACGTCCTTGTATATCTTGTCGCACCACTGTGTCGTTGTGGCGGCCTTGAATTCTGGCCCGCCCAGCCCATTCTGCGGTGCATATTCATGCAGCGCCAGATACTCCTTCTCCGTCTTGTGCCCGCTCTCGAGATCCAAGTACGAAGTGACAAAGCGTCTTGTTCGTCTCCACCCAGGTACTTTCTGCAGCAACGGCACATGCTCCTCTTCATACCACTTCTTCAGCTCCTCCTCCTTTCCCGCACCGTCCTGTAGTGAGAAAGACACAGCAACCATGACATTCTTCTCCCCTTCGTTCTCAACCTTTTGCAGATCCCTGAAGTCGCTGCCCGTCCACTCGCCCAGCAAATCGTACGACCGCCTGTCTACAAAAATCTGCTTCATCGTGTCTCTCTCTCGCTGCGTCTGCACCGGCGCACCGCGCAGTCTCAGATACGGTTCTCGCGTCAGCCATTCCAGCTCGTCAAAGTCGTAGATGGCCATCCACTCGGGCTTGTCTTTTGACCCCGCGGCCGCATTCTCAAGATCCGTTGCCCGGTACCGGAAGCCGTTGTTGCAAAAGGGGAGGCGGAGTCGATTGGGACCGTGTTCGTTTTGGTACCTTGAGCGTGGAAACAAGGTCAGATGCGATTTTGAGGATGCGAGTATGCGGCTGTTGGCACAAAGGGAAGAGAAAGAGTTAACCTTACCAGTCGTGGAATTGAGCTTCCGGCAGACCCTCTTTGGGCTGCATGGTTACGTACAGAATGCCTGGTGTTGATTTGGATGCCATGATGGTCTGCTTTACTGGTCTATGACGGCACAATGTGTTTTGTTTGTTGGTGTTGATGTGGTTCAAGCACAACCTGCAGTGGATGACAGATTTTTCAGAGAGAAAGAGAAGGAAAAGTGTAAAGTTCAGTGTTGGATTCAGCTTCAGCCTCAACTACATCTACTAGCCTACACTCTAACTTGCAATGCCGTGGTCGCGGCGATGACGGAAGTTGAGGGGGGGACACAGGAAGCTTGAGCTTTTGCCCGAGAGCATCTGCCGACTGCCCCGCTAGACTGGGGTTGAAACGGTTCTCAGGGTTGCCCCTCCATTTTTCCGGGGCCGGGGGGGGGCTGAAGATAAATCCGCTAGAGCCGCTCCTTGGCTTTTCTCGGGCCCAACTCGGGCGCGGCAGAAAACAGCGTCTGCATGCGTGCGTTGTTTTGCTTGGATGCGGGAGTTGGATGTTTGTTCATATGAGTTTTGTCGTCTTGAGGCACGTGTTCAAGGTGATACAATTGAATGCAGCTTGCAAAATCACGGCAAAGTGACAATGCTTCCATGTTCTATCTTATCCAGTTCTTCATTGCGGCAAGATTCACGCTTCACTCAGCACGACCTAGTCGTACCATATCGCATTCATACCAAATCCCTTCTCTCCAATCTCCAGTCTCGCAACTCTTGCCAAAAACTCATCCTGCCATCTGTAAATCTCGATTCCGCCCTTCTCATCATCTGTGAGCGCCAGCCACTCATCCGACCATGGGCATGGAGAAACAGCATTGGAATGTCCCCCAGAAGTTGGTGTGGGATTGAGGCAAATCTGTCGCTCAATGGCGCCCGAAGGAGCAATTTTAAAAGCAGCGATGTAACCGGTAAGATCGAACGAGTTGGACCGAGACGTTGCGAAGAGGTATTGTCCGGACTTTGTGAGGAAACAGACGTCTGAGCGGTACATTGTGTCTGCGTTGGGAATGCCTGTCATGTCTGTTTAGTGACGAGTGTATTCGAGATTTGGTGCAAACGCTCGCTTACCAGGAGGAATCAAGGGGAACACCTTGTGAGTGTAGATGGGCAGCTTGGTCTGCGGATCAATCACATACTCGCACAAGCGATTTCCTCCTTCCATCAAGGCATACAGATAGTTGCCCGAGGGATGCATTTCTACCCATCTGGGGTGGTCCTTTGGAGCCGGTGCCTCGGTGAAGCCGACAGTTTCTACCCTTCCTTCGTCATCAATCTTCTTGTGACACCACACGCGGTTTGCCCACATGTCTGCACTGTAGAGATAGGTTTCCGATGGGTCAAACACCATGCCATGGATGGCCGTCTTGTCGCAGTACTCAAAGTTTTGGATATTCTCCTTGATGTGTCCAGAGGCATTGACCGAGAAGAGGTTGCCGTAGCCAGCGAAATCATAGAACGGATTGCAGTATACGGCATACGGCGGCTTTTTGGCAGGGAGAAGGAAGATGGCGCGTGTTTTTGTGTCAGCATCGTTCGCTTTGGCTACAAAACAGGTCAGTAAAGTCCAAAGACAGGGCGAGGACTAGACACAACATACGATGTCCACCCATTGGAAAGCTTCCTGTGTGTACAATCTCGCTTGGGCTCTTTACTTCATGCGAGCTCCATTTCTTCATGGACGCGCCATAGATGTTTTTCCTCTGATGCTGTGGTGCTCTTGATCAGTCACTGCCGGCCGCATCAAGGTTGGTGAGTTGCGCGCATACGTCAAAGGCCATCCAGCTAATCGGCTCATCCTCAGGAATCTCAGTCTTCTTTACCAGCTCCAGCTTCAATGTCTCATCGTCGAACGCGACCGTGATGATCACACCGGGCGGCGTCCACGTGCCGATCATAAGGTGGTGTTTGACCATGTTGGGGTATTTTTGTTCTTCCTACAGCGGCGACCTTTGCACACGCAGTTTGGATAATGTGAAGAATGTGGGACTATGGGATTTCTTCTACCTGTCGGCCTCTTTCTGTCTGCCATATCGATGCATAGCCAAACTTTTGGGCCAATTCCCGAGGCGGGGCACTGGCGCTGACGGCGCCAAGCCGCGCGGGATAAAGGGCGGCTAAGACTTCTTCCACAACAGCTTTCGCCTGATTCGCCATCCGCCTACAGACCCCATGGGCCAGCCCGGCACTGTCACCCCTCACCTTTTGGGCCCGTCTCACAGCCGGTCTGGCATGCCGTAACTCGTTCTGACAAGGCCTCATCGCCTGATGCGCGGCTAGAGACACGGCCATTTCAAACGGCGCAGGCTCGGTTGGACGTTGCCGACCAGTTCCAATGTGCTATTTATTTAGGACCCTCGTACCCCAGATGTGAAATACAATCTACCATCACTCTGTCCTCCGCAGCTTTCTGGATACCCCTCTGTGTTATTTTGTATCTTCCGTTTTTCACACAGCCAAAATGTCTGGAAACACACAGCAAGCGCCCAATGTTCAGGAGAACACTGCGCACCGCTTTGATCCCAACTTCACCGACGCCGTCATCAACGCGATTGGACCCAATGTGCCAGAGCGAACACGATTTGTTATGAGCAAGCTCATCAGACATCTTCACGACTTCATTCGCGAAGTCGAGCTGACCAACGACGAGTGGTTCGAGGGTGTACGATTTGTCAACTCGATTGGCAAGACCACCACCAGCACCAGGAACGAGGCACACCGTATCTCCGATGTTCTCGGAGTAGAGTCGTAAGTAGTTTGAATGGCCGGTAACTAGAGAGGCTTGCTGACATACTCGTAGACTAGTCGATGAGATCGCACACAAGCACATCAACGAGTCTGGCGAGGCACCTACCTCCTCGACCATTCTCGGTCCCTTCTGGTCGCCACACTCCCCATTCCGCGAGCTCGGCGACACCATCATCCGAAGCCCTCACCCGGATGGCCAGACTACTCTCATGCACGGTAAAGTCATCGACCTCGACACCAAGAAGGGTATCCCCGGCGCCGTCATCGACATCTGGCAAGCGAGCGCCAACGGAAAGTATGATTTCCAGGATCCCGATAACCAGGAACCAAACAACCTGAGGGGAAAGTTTACCACAAACGAAAACGGCGAGTACTGGTACTACTGCTACAAGCCCACTGCGTACTCGCTTCCTACGGATGGTATGTTTTGAAATATGGAATCCCACCAATATGCAAGCTTGGCTAACTCATGACGACAGGCGCTGCTGGCCAGCTTTTCAAGACGCTCGACCGCCACCCCTTCCGTCCCGCACACATCCATCTCATGGTTTCTGCAGACAACTACAAGCCTTTAATCACACAACTGTACCCTCGCGACGACCCATACGCCGCCAACGACACCGTTTTCGCTGTCAAGGACGACTTGCTTCTCGACTTCAAGCCCAGCAAAGACCCCAAGGCCAAGCTCGACCTCACATACAACGTCACGCTGGCGCCATCCGGCAAGAAATCGGCCAGATTGGACGGTATTCCCAGGCTGCCAAATGTGTTTGATGAGCAGAGCAGGCTGTAGATTCCCTTTTCTTGCTGTTTTTGATATCTCAATGTAATTTTTAGCGGAATGGATGGGAAAATGCCATCAACAAATACATATATTCAAAATGAAACCATTGCTAAAAGTACCCGCGCAATTATCCCGAGCACCGGAAAGCATATCCGTCATAGCTCCGCCGTGTACAATCTGCTGAATATAAATTCACGTCCAGCCCCCTCTTTGATGCCATGATGACCTTCTTTCGGTCGAGCCTTATACGTCCTCTATCTCGTGTTCGTCTATCCGCCATATCCTCACGAACCCTTGTTACGTCTGCCGCCTCCAAAATGCGTGTCCCATATGCCCCCAGCGAACCACCAAATGAAGAAGCGCGCCCAATTTATGAGCGCATTGCCGAGCGACGAAAGCCCCGCCCCCTCATTCCCCTCGATCTTGCATTGCTGCACAACCCCGCCGTAGCGGACGGCTGGAACTCTTTCATCGGCGCCATCCGCACCAAGACCAGTCTGCCAGACACTCTCAAGGAGCTGGCCATCAGCCGGGTGGCAGTGCACAATCATGCTGTACACGAATGGGACATTCATGCTGCCATTGCCCGCAAAGCCGGCGTCTCCAAGGAGGTGCTACAATCGCTCCTCGACCTACCGGTCACCAAGCACGGAATGGTGAAGAAAGAGGGACTTGCTGGTTTCAGCAGGGAAGAATACGCCGTCATGGTATACACGGATCAGATGACAATCGGGGTGCAGGTTGAAGACGAGGTTGCCGATATGGTCAAGCAGGCTTTGGGTGATACTATGGTTGTAGAGTTGACGGCTACCATTGCCGCATACAACGCTGTGAGCAGATTTCTGGTGGCACTGGATGTTGGCGAGTGCAATGGAAGGCCTATGAAGGGCGTCGATGAGCTATAAGGCCGCGACAACTGTTTGTCTATAATAATCGGATATTATTTCTTTTTGGCATCACATGTCTGGATTAGCTAAGGCGCGGAATGACGCCAGTCTTCTTTCCCCAGACCTGACCTACGACTCTCCACACTTTAGGAAGGTGCCTCGGCCCATGAGCCGTCGCCAACCGAAGACTACATTGTTCAACCATCTTACCACTTTCTTGTCGTGTATTTTATTTTTCGCACAACCTTTTCTGCCTCTCCTCCTCCTCCTCTCTCAGTACAAACATATACACAATGGCGTCCCTTGCCCCCCGCCTGCTTGCACGAAGTATCCGCCAATCGCGCATTCGTCCTACCCTCATCACAACCACCCAACGTTACGCCTCCACGAAACACCCCCAGAACTTCACACCACCTACACAATCAGACCTCGACGAACTCCGCGACTCGGTCCGCGAATTCGCCCGCCGTGAGATCCCAGAGGAAGTCGCTGCACAGACAGACCGCCAGAATGCCTTCCCCAACGAGATGTGGCAGAAATTTGGCGAGGCCGGCTTCCTGGGCATAACCGCCGACGAGCAGTTTGGCGGCTTGGGGATGGGATACCAAGCACACTGCGTCGTCATGGAGGAGCTGTCAAGAGCAAGCGGAAGCATTGGATTGAGTTATGCGGCGCATAGCCAACTGTGTGTGAACCAGTTGATGCTGAACGGCAATGCTGAGCAGAAGAAGAAATACCTGCCTGGGCTGATCAGCGGTGAGAAGATTGGTGGCTTGGCCATGAGCGAGCACAGTGCGGGAAGTGACGTTGTCAGTATGAAGATGACGGCGAAAGAGGTGGATGGCGGATACTTGCTCAATGGCACCAAGATGTGGATTACCAATGTATGTTTCTTCTCTTCGAGAAACGCCGTGAAAATGGCCCAGAAAGGATACTGACACTAGACGTAGGGACCTGATGCACACGTCATTGTAGTCTATGCCAAAACCGTCCCCGATGCGGCTAGCAAGGGCATCACAGCTTTCATCGTCGAGACCTCATCCAAGGGCTTCAGTGTAGCCAACAAACTCGACAAACTCGGTATGCGTGGTTCCAATACGGGTGAACTGGTCTTTGAGGACGTTTTCGTCCCCAAGGAGAATGTGCTGGGCGAGATTAACCGTGGCGTCCGCGTCTTGATGGAGGGTCTGGATCTTGAGCGCCTTGTTCTTTCAGCCGGTCCTCTGGGCCTCATGCAAGCCTCGCTCGACAACGTTCTGCCCTACACACATCAGAGGAAGCAGTTCGGCCAGCCAATTGCCCATAACCAGCTTGTACAAGGTAAATTGGCAGACATGTACACGAAGTACAGGGCCTCGCAGTCCTTCACCTACAGTGTTGCTCGTGCTGTCGATGAGTCGCACGCTAGCCCGGATATCAAGACCCAGGACTGCGCCGGCGCCATTCTGTACGCTGCTGAGCGGGCGAGTGAGGTTGCAGCCGATGCCATCCAATTGATGGGCGGTATGGGATACATGAATGAGATGCCTGTCGGACGGATACTCAGGGACGCCAAGCTGTACGAGATCGGGGCTGGAACGAGCGAAGTGAGGAGAATGGTCATTGGTCGCGCATTTAACAAGGAGTACAAGCAAGAAATGTAAATTTTTGGGATAGCTTATGATTACGAGAAAAGGGAAATTTAGAGAAAAAAAAGTTGAATACCCGTTATCTTGTCACTGTTCTGGTTTTCGGAAGTTACATGTCTGCAGATTTTCTAAGAAACTCTTAGACCATGAGGTCTTGTTATCCTCCGCATTCCGTCATATACGCATGAAAACAAAACAAAAAAAAGGAAGAAGAAACTGAAAGAACCATATCCCATATTTCCAGAACGCCATAAACAGGAACCCCTTACGCAATCCGCGACCCATCATATCCCTCCACATCAAGCCCAACCTCATACGTCGGTTTATCCTCTGGCCTCAACGACTCAGGATCGATATACCTACACGTAAGCGCAAATCTCAAGCGGCCAGAATGCTCGACCGAGTGCTCGTAGTACTTTTGTATCTGGGCGCCATGCATAACGACGATGTCGCCATGACCCAGGTGCATGACAGGGGCATCCTTAGCCTGGCCGCGACTAGTCAAACCCAGCTGCTTAGGAATCTGTTTCCTCCTCGTATGGTATGCTTTTGGATCCGAAGTTTTCAGCGCGTCGAGAGCGGGCTGCAGCGCGAGGCGCGCGGCGTAGTGCTCGCAGCGGGGGATCGGGGGTGCATCGTCATAAGGGCCTCCGCTGGACGAGACGCCGTGGTAGTGGCGGGCTTTCATGCGGATGCGCATTGTGCCTTGTGCGCCTAGGCTCAGGGTTGCGATGGTTGGCCTGAGGCCAACTTCGCCGTCGTCGTGGTAGCTGATTTTTTGGTCTTGGAGGTAGCCTAAAGCAAGGACTTCGTTGAATTCTTTGCATTGCCATTCTTCGGTCGTGGTACGTAGACTTGGGTCTGTTTCGTGCGTCAGGAGGTATCTAGCGGCCCAGTTGAGACGGCTGCGTGTGCTGGTTATCGGGCGTGCTGCTTCGTTGAAGGAGTGGGGCTGGGTCGCTGCAACGAATTTGTACGGCATGCCATAGTTGACCAGGAATTGGCGGCAGTAGTTGGGTCCTTTCAGCTGGCCGTTTGGCAATGGGCGTCTCTGCAGTCCGATATCTGTCTGTTGAAGCTCTTCAAACATCGCGTCCAGGCCACCAGGCTCTTCGAGCACTGTTTTGTTGGCGATCATGTGGATTATGAAGCCCTCTATGCCGGGCAGGGCATATCCGTTGATGCGGTACCCGTGTTTGAATCTGACGCTATAACCAATTGATGGCGAGTGTGTATCTCTTGAAAGCGTGTAGCTGTTTGTCACAGGCCAAAAGGGGTCGCGTAGAGAAATAGCAGAAATGAGTGCGTGAGGAGATGGTCTTTTATAGTCGCAGGTAAGGCTAGGACATTCCCAGTGAGTCCAGTGGAGTCGAGAGATACAGCGCCCGCACTTTGGACAGACTATTCCAGACCAGAATGCAACTGAGTTGTCTTCGCCAGGGAGACAGTGCTCAGAAAGCTCGGCAACATTGGATACTAACGGGTAGTCTTGATCATCGTTTTCCCATATAGTCTTCTGCTTCAGGAAGCATGGATCATATATGAGAGACGCCTCGTCCGGTTCTTGGAGAGAAGTGCTACGTTCGAGGCCAGGTGCTGGGACAACCATCTTCCAGAATGCGTGACATGTGGGCTGCAGACACATCCAACCATTGAGATATGCTTGCTGAGAGCTTGTCCCACAAGTACCGCACATCTTCTCAACAGGTTTCGGTAACGATCCAAGTTCAACAGCTTCAGGACCATCCTCTGCCTGCCACCATGACGGTTTCTTTGTATTGAACTTCTCGAAACGGTACCGCAGAATTTTACTAGCCCCGCTTCTTTCCACCCATATATGAGTCGGGTTGAAAAAGTCCAACACGCAGTACTGATGTAGTGGTCTCGAGGGGATGTGAGGGTTGTCGATTCCCGTAATGATGACTACAGGATTACGGTGAAGTATACAGTTTCTTAAACTTAGAGCAATCGAATCTTCCACTTGGCCTTTACCTGCTCGCATCTCTCCAGAATCTTTATCCCTGATTAGTCTACCTCCGGCTCGTGAGATGATGACGTTGGTGTCTACATAGTCACGGTCATGGGCAACTTTATCGAACATGAACCCCCGTGCAAAGCCGCCAGTAGAATAGCAGGCGCCTTGATAGCTTCGGTAATAGTGCAGCGTTTCACACAGCTCTTGGCGACCATCAGCCCGTACTTCTGGTTGACTAATTGGCATTGGTTTGTTAGGCCCTAAGTTGCGTTGAGCGAGGAGCTGCTTTGCTATGTTTTGAAGTTGTTGGTAGTTGAGCGGCTGCGACGAGTCGTTGACTGAAACGTCCCATGTATCTTCACACTCCGTTATCGCTTCAGATTCTGCGTAAGTACTTCCTGGTAGTGCCAGGGAAACTTTTTTGGATGATTTTACTCGCTCAATATCATCTTGAAATGCGAGACAACTTTCGACACGATCAGAATGAATGATAGGTTGTGAAGGCACAGTTTGAGCAACAGGTTCTTGTAGAGTTTCGTCGATTTCACCGCGATCATGGCCTAACGAAGGTTTAACAGGACCCAAAGGCTCTGTAGACTTTGTTTGAAAAGACTTTTCACTTGCTGAATCATGCTCTTCAAGCCCTTCATCTGACAGTTCTTTTTTATTGGCATTGTTGCGACAACGGGTCGACGCGGGTGTGGGATACACAAAAGGATCTTGGCGATGTTTCCAAGAAGTTGACAGAGTTGACCGACTTTCCGATGATAGAGAATTCAAATCTCTGCATGGCTTGCTGTTAGATATTGTAGTTAAAGCGCAATCTTGAGAGGCGTTCGGCGATATAGTATCCTGGGTAAATGCTGGTACTGCTGGTGGCAACGTCTGGGCACGCTGACTTTGCCCATTTGGCGCAAGAGAGTAAGCGCTAATCTATTCTTTGAGTCAGCCCTGTAAAGATCAATTTCTGTTAAGAGAATCAACCGGACTTGAATGCAGAGAAAGAGGTGGAGATGACAAAGAACTCGAACTTTCTTCATCCATGGACCGACTAAGAAAAGGATTTTGTGAAGTTTTGAGCAACAGGCCATTCAGTGGCACTCTGAGAACGATGATTTTGGAACTTTCCTGTTAAAATCCTTGTGAATGGTTCGAACAACCACTGAATTCATGATCTACGGTCTCATTCTTAGATTGAACGGGTTTCTGATATGTTCGCTTTGTGATCTTTGAAGCCTTTTGAGCTGTGGATTTTGTCGGAGTTGTTTTGTGCTTCTTAGTTGAGGGCTGAAATATTTCGTCAGAAAATTGTCGTGGGCGCTCTCTTTCTCGTACAGGGCGCTGAGAAGATAGTGTGCCGTAGTTGGCTAGGTCGGAACGCATCGAGGTTTTGTCTATTTTGTGGATAGAATTGGGCTGTTTGATTACGCTCTCATTTCCTCCGCCTGATTCGTTATCAAAACTGCACTCGGATAGCACCATTTTAGTAAACTTGAAAGTTGTGGTAAGTGAATAGCGCAGTACAATCGTGGGGGCTTGGAGCTCCAGCTATAACAAATGAAACAAAGAGGTTGGAATTTGGGACTAGCTAGAAGTGTACGAGTAGAGGACAAGAAGAAACAAAGGTATCACGTGATGAGGACAATAGGATCCTCAATCGAGCCATAAGGTCTTTGCTTGCTTCGTCGAACGTGCTGAGCGCGCTTGTGCTGGCCAAGGCTGATGAAGGCGACGGTGAGAGTGAGGATGGCGTAAGCCGGATTCATGACCCTCATCCACACCGACTAGTAGTCACATTAACAACATTGCCATGTAAACAGTCACTACTTGAATACCACCTAGCCTTACACCAGGCAACTATCCCGATCGTTTATGATGTCCATGGAGTCTTAAAACATTCGCCGATATCCGCCGCTAGGAAGACTCCGAGTTAACACCGGGAACGTGGGTGGCCTAGCCCATATTGGCAATGACCTCGGCATACCCCAGCTTCTCCACCATTGAGGCTGGCGCTGACGCGCCATCGGCGCCGAACCAAGACAGACTCCGAACGTACTACTTCGTTTGCGGAAGTCGGGGTAACGACTTAAAACCTCAGACGGTCGTACACTCGTGGTCCAATTCCTTCTTGCATATCCGATTGAGGCTCAACAATAGGCGAGTCCCTGCAGGTCCATAAAGCCTGGCGCGTAGCTAACATGCCTGTAGATACGAGTCAAGATGCCTTTCTATCCTCCATCATGGGTGCCAAAGCTGCCCATGGACCCGCCCGACTCGATCCCTATCAGCGATTTTATGCTGGATGAGAACTACGGCCGCCATCCGCTTGGATATTCATATAACCCTTTCACTTGCGGCTTGACAGGAAAGACATACTCGAGCTTGGAGGTGCGAGAGCGCGTCGACTATCTTGCGCGTGGTCTGTCAAAGGAGCTTGGCTTCGACCCGAACCAAGGATCGGAATGGGACAAGGTCATTGCTGTCTTTTCTGTGAACACGGTGCGTGTTATATGACCAATTTGCCTGCTGTGGTACTCATTTTCGATAGATTGATACAATTCCGTTGGCATGGGCTACACACCGCCTGGGCGGCATCCAGACGCCCGCCAACGCCGCATACAGCGCCTCGGAGCTCGAATACCAACTGAAGAACTCGGGCGCAAAAGCCCTGTTCACATGCGTCACCCTATTGGAAACGGCGCGAACAGCAGCAAAGAACACTGGAATTCCCGAGAACCGCATATATCTCCTCGAACTACCAGAAAAGTTCGCCGGAAGAAGCACACCTAAGGAGTACAAGACAGTGGATGATTTCATCCGTGAAGGCGCAAAGCTCGATCGCTTGCCACCACTGAACTGGGGGCCTGGAGAGGGTGCTCGAAGGAGCGCGTTCCTCTGCTATTCCAGCGGTACCTCCGGTCTGCCGGTAAGCAATGATTTTTGGATGATTTGTGCGCACATACTAAGCTACATATGCAGAAAGGAGTCATGATATCGCATAGAAATGTCATTGCCAACACGAGTAAGATGTCCGAAATTTCTCTTCAACATACAACGCTAACACTCTTCAGTGCAAATCAGAGCTTTCGAAAAGCCGTACAGAGACAACATGATTAAAGACGTACGAAATCAGTCCGACTATATTGACATGGTACTGGGTCTATTGCCCATGTCGCACATCTACTCGTTGGTTGTCATCTGCCACGCTGGTATCTATCGAGGTGACGGTGTGGTGGTTTTGCCCAAATTCGAATTTGCTTTGACTCTGCAAGCGATACAGGACTACAAAATCAATTCGCTGTTCCTTGTAAGCATATTGTGAATCAGGGGAAATTTCAACTAACCAAACCAGGTCCCCCCAATCATCATTCAGATGACAAAGAACAAGGCATTGCTTGACAAGTACGATCTGAGCTCTGTGTGGTCGATTTTCACCGGTGCTGCACCTCTGGGAAAAGAAACAGCCGAGGATATGCAAAAGATGTATCCGTCGTGGAAGCTTCGACAAGGCTATGGTCTTACTGAAACATGTACTGTCGTGTCTTCATCGTCACCGGACGACATCTGGTTCGGTTCCTCTGGATCTTTACTCCCGGGTGTAGAGTGCAAGATTGTGACTCCCGAGGGCACTGAAATCACTGAATACGACCAACCAGGCGAGCTCATTGTCAAGTCGCCTTCTGTTGTTCTGGGATACTTCAACAACGACAAAGCTAATGCGGAGACGTTCCGGGATGGCTATATGCATACTGGAGACGAAGCCGTCTTTAGGAAAGGACCTTCTGGCTGCGAGCATTTGTTTATCGTCGACCGCATCAAGGAGTTGATTAAGGTTCAGGTATGTCTAACGCTCTTCACACGCATCCCCTGCTGATCACCGCATAGGGTCATCAAGTCGCACCCGCAGAGCTTGAGGCACATTTGCTCACACATCCCGCTGTCAATGATTGTGCTGTGATTCAGATTCCAAACGAAAAGACTGGAGAAGTACCAAAGGCCTTTGTTGTCAAGTCACCCTCAGTCAGTGCTGAAGAGAGCGATATCGTTCTTGCACGCGACATCCAGAAGTATGTCGAACAGCACAAGGCAAGGTATAAGTGGATAAGCGGAGGAATTGAATTCATTGACGTGATTCCGAAATCACCGTCAGGAAAGATCTTACGACGAATGTTGAGGGATCAAGAGAAGGAGAAGAGAAGGAAAGCCGGAAGCAAGTTGTAGAAGGGGATTGTATATGTTGCTCGGTTTTGCCAATAATCGTTATTCGTAAGCAAGGACAATGGAATTGCACCAATTGCAACCTGGATTACCACGTTTCTGGACATAGCGGGCGCAAAGAGTGTATGATCGCCTTCTTCGCAACTGGAACATCGTTCTGAGAACCACATCGCCCTGTTACGATACATTGATACGTGGTGGTTATGCAGAAGCGAGAAATTTTACAAGAGTGGGTCAAGCCTTGCTCCATCGCACCATTTCAGGAACAAGACTACGCACCACTCAAGAAAACCAAAGCAGACGATACTCAGCGATATCGAAACAGCACCATTTGCTCGGAATATATACTGAATACCCGACGAACTTTCTTCATGCAAAGCTTCAACATGGCTCGGTGGTGTAGTTGGTTATCACGTCAGTCTAACATTCAGTTAGGCCCACTGAAGGTCCCGAGTTCAAACCTCGGCTGAGTCAGCGTTTAAAAGCTTCTTCTCTTCTATTTAGGAGAGAAGAGCGTGTTTTTTTTCTTGGTTGAGATTGCTTGCCCTTAGTGTTACATTGAGAGCTGGTGCTACCGTTGTTCCTGACCCACTCAGATCTAGACCTGGACTAGTAAACCTTTCAGGGGATTGTGTTGGTACATTGTTATGATGAGCCTGAAGTTTTTTTTGTCAATGTCAATCTTGTGGCAGTTTCCTCGATATATCAGAACCTTAGTGCGTGATTTCTTTCATCAAAAGCAACAAACAGCAGACTCGGTGGTGTAGTTGGTTATCACGTCAGTCTAACAACCTGTTAGGCACACTGAAGGTCCCGAGTTCAAACCTCGGCTGAGTCAACTGAAGCAGCTACTACTCAGGTAGTCATAAATTTCTTTTTGTTTTTTTGCTGGTGCATTATTAGCTAGTTGTGTGTGGTTGTGGTTGCGTCGGTTAATTGGTGCCCGGCGTAAACACAGATTTTTTCTCTCTCAGCAAGTGGAGACATAGGCAGGCAGAACCTCGGTCTATGGAGGAGTTGTCTATGCTCACAAAACTAGTCAGTGCAATGCACGTACTATCTGTCTACCTTGCAAGAGAAAAAGGAATTACCAGAACTCCAGAGTCCACGTGCGAAATGTAACATTGGCTTTTGTTTTTTTCAGCCACCACTACACTACCAGACCCTAGGTATCGGAAAATTGCGTAGATAATAGGATCTGCACATAATGCATAACCAGCAAAAAAAGCATTCCGTACCGCGTGCCTGGTACAGCAAGTGTTTTTATTTTCTCGTCACTTCCTTCCACGGCTCTTGCCGCAGCATGCATTGCACAACAGATGGGGCAAAAGAAAATAGCAAAAAGAACGAATTGAGGTCTTGCCCGGAATCGAACCGGGGTTGCCGGAAGGCTCCTGACGATGAATCAGAATCCGGAGTGATAACCGCTACACTACAAAACCGATTCACGAACTGTGATTGGTTGTGATTGTTGAAGTGTTTGAAAATTACACTCAATATATAGGTTAAGTTTGTTGATGCTTGCGCAGGCAGTATTTGGGTAACCCATCAGCAATGCTGTCGAAGTCAATCAACTCGGTGGAACAACAGCCATGTAAAGAAGTGGAGTGAGATGATCGCTCCAGGATGCCGGTATAGGCCGATAGGGTATCGGACAAGAACAGGCAACACTATTATACAACAGCATACTTCCAATCTCTCATACACATTCAACCTGCCCTACAAGGATAACCATTGGACAACACGATCATGTTCTGTTTTTCTTCAGTGTGGGCGAGAACATTACTTTTTGCTCTCTTTAGATCAATGTACCATTCATTCTTTCGGTGGACTATCAACCTATGAATTGTCACACTCCCTGCCCCACCTCCCTAGTGTTTTCATGAATGCTGGAAACCACTAGTGTGCCGCCGTCTGAGAGCTATGCAACGCTTAAGAACAAAGTGGATATCGAGCGGATGAAAGGAGAAAGGAGAAAAGGCAAAATAGCTTCGCCGTTAAGTTGGCTAAACAGGCAAGATGGTAGCAGCAGACTTTTAGGTCGGGTATCAACAGTGTAGCTGTTAAATGCTAGTTTGTGAGAAAAGTGATTACAATGTTAGATATGCACGTGCTGTGCTTGCGCGTGAGCGCGCCGGCTTCTATAGCCATTGTTAGTCTGATCCCCCCTATGTCGATAATACAGGCGAAATGCCGATATGAAATGTTCCAGGTAAAATACACAAAAGTAAAGGAAAAATCCAGTCATGGATGTTATGACTCGATGGTTGTGACCTTGAGTCGTATAGGTTGTAGCCCTAGTTTGAAAAAGAAAAGTTTTGGGACACGAATAGGAAGTTGTGTTGAGTCCCAGGACGACAAACAAAGCAAGTCAGCGAGAAGACATTGGCCGTTAAGTATGTCCGTTAGACATGAGCGATTCATAAGCGCAAGCAGTTCTTTTAGAAGTTGCGGAAGGGATCGTTACTGACGTCGAAGTCGAAAAGACCAGCGCCACGACTAGGTTGATCGCGGGTGCTGGTGCTCCATTGGCTGCTTCCGCGGCGACGTCGATGCTGCATATAATGTGCTCGAGCTGCGCCACCCGACGACTGCTTTTGATCGCCAAGAGCGTCATCTATGAATGCTTCCATTCGGACAGTGCCCATGGTATCGAAAAACTGTTGACGTGTTGAAGTGCTCGCCTCAGAAGTTCGGGAACTCATCGCACCACCAGTGGGGTTATATTCTGTTGATGGTACTGATGGCGGTACGCCGGCACTGTACATGTCGGATGAGCCGTTAGAGTAGATCGATGGCACATGCTGGTGAGAAAAACTCCTAAACGGGACGCTGGGAGGGGGAGCACTTGGTCCAGTCGAGCTCCTCTTCCTACCGTGCTGTGGACCGCGTCGGATGACAGGCGGGCTGGCAGGCTCTTCCTCCAATGGCTCCTGGAGGGTGGGGAACGAAGGCATGGGTTCCTCCTGCAGTGCGTAACGTGCCATTACTGGGTTGACCCGACCTTTAGCGAGACGCACTGAATCTTGAACACGGGTACGACGTAGGGTTGCGCCCTGTGACTGCCGTTCAGGTTCCTCAACAGGCGGTGGTACAGGTGGCAAAGATCCGACATCCGGTATGGGCGCAGTTGAACGGGCCAGGAACGAAAGCGCGGTCAACCACAGGTAGTGGCGCTCACGTGATGTCGCGGTGAACTTGAGAGCACGCATAGGAGTGAGGATGAGAATTGAGCGGTTGAACACGGTCTCGTTCTTTGGAGGAGGGCAGTTGTCTGCGACGTCAAGGACAGACTGTATGATGACTAGGGAAATGTTAATTTGGCACAACTCCAAAAAGTAAAAATCGACTTACGTTTCCGACCACTCTTCCCCATCAGTGCCGATCCAGTTGTTGGCTGCTTACTGCTCCAGAGAATAGCTCTCTCGTACGGCGAGATCCAAACCCAGCGTTTGTGTCTAACACCATGGGTGGTCAGGGAAGTCTCCTCTGCTGTGCGATTGACATCTGTTGATGTTTCAGGAACGCCGAAAGGTTTCCTCTTGCGAACATATTTCCACATGAACTCTCCAATCATTGCTGCTGCAATCGCATCAACAACATTACTCTGGCTCCCTGCGCTATTCTCAGAGCCGTTGGCAGTATAACCCGTAGCTGCCGTGGCGCTTGAGAGCTGATGTCGGTGTCGAAAACCACTAGCACTAACAATGTCGCTCGGGAGCGGTGGGATTGAGTAAGTATCATCATTGCCTGGTGTAGCCGGAAGCGTGGGAGATCTGCTGCGAGAACGGCTGGTCTTTGTCACAGGGGCCGCGGACCGTACCTTCCTTATGCTGTCTTTCCTCTGGTGCTTCACGCCATACGGACGACGTCCAGCATACGAACCACTGTTGCGGAGTGTTGGACTTTGAGAGCCCTCACTCTTGCTCAATGGTTTGTTGCGTGAACTGGACCGGGTGGGCACCGGGAATGGCGGCTTGGGCAGGTAGTTGCTTGATGTTAGGCTGCCAACGCTCCCACTGCGAGTGCGGGAGTGAACAGCAGTGCTGCTCTGTATCATTGCAGATCGTCGGATGCTAGGTTGGCGGCTGATGACCATACGTGACGCTTTGCCAATCTTGACCGGTCTATCCATCGAGCTACGTATCGAAGACATGTTTGTACTGTTGATAGAGTCCATTGATGGTCTGGTTTTTGACGAAGCCTCCTTGTCTTCTGGTACAGGGGTTGGGGGGTTCACCGGTCGCCCATTCTTTGCATTGCGCGATGACAGCATAGCTGTAGAGAATTGGAGGCTCATCGGCTCATCATCGCTCAATTCGGCATCTTCCTTCTCTTCATCAGATGAGGGCCCATCAAATCCAGCAAATAGACTGCTTTCACGAAACGGTCGATTGAGAATGTCCACGTCAAGCTGGTACGACGATAATGGGCCATTGTCGTTGTTCCCAGGATAGCGGTTCTCTACTTCCCTACCTGCAGCTTCTTCGAGGCGTGTCGTAAGGTTCTGGCGGGCCACTGTTTTTGTCGTGGGTTGTTCTGGCGCGCTGTACATGGAATTGCTGAGTCCTTTCTCAACCGCCTTCTCCTTGTCGGCCACGGGTGTTCCGGGCTTAGAAGTAATAGCTGATGGAAGGAGGTGCGGGGGCAGCTTTACGTGTCTTTGGTCAATCCTTATCGGCTCAGTTTGCATGCCTGTTGACTGCATTGGGGCCGCAAGGTCGCTGGTCGTTTGCGTGGATATGGTCTTGGTGCCCGGAGGAAGAATAGAAGCTTTGGGCGACGAAGGCGCCGATGTGGGAGCATGTATAGCGATCGAAGGAATTGGAATCGGAGCTGGCGGGCTAGCTCTCTTGGGCAACTCAGGTGCAACATCTGATTGCATCGGAGGATCCGTCTGGGTTGCTATGGAGACTAGCTCAGTGCAGACCGTTTGTGGTAAGAGTGCTTGTTCTGAAGGCACAGGGATCTTGGGGGTTGGTGGTGGACTGAGAGGCTCCACAGTCTGCACCGAACTCGATTTCATATTGTGTGTTTCAGATTTGGCATGGGATGCTGGATTAGAGCCCGTGGACACAGAAACTCGCTTTCGACTCTGGTTGGCCTCAATTTCCGCAGCAGTGGATACATTGTCGTTGACCTTTGTTTGAGGAGAAGGCTCGGTAGTTTGTGATGCCGCTTCCACCATAACGGGCTTAATGGGCGAAGGAGGAGGAGTTGGCTGAACACCAGTGTCAACGTAGATAGGCCGGGTCGGTGGAAAGACCAAGATGGTTTCACGACGCGGCAGAGTAACAGAAGACTGTTCCGTTTCGTACGATGATTTCGAAGGCTCTGTATCTTCGATCGTCGAGAGAGTGCTCAAGCCCAGGATGCGTTTTGCTTTTTCGTCAGGTAGCATTGACTGCCGTGACTCGCGGGCCCTGCGCGCTAGCATTTCATGCTCCGTGAAATCATCGGAATCAATTTCCAAATCTTCCAATTCCTCTTCTTCTTCGTCAAATATGAGTTCGTCTGCGAGACTCTTACCGTTCCCACGGGCGAAGCCATCAGCGCTCATGATAGATGCACGATATGTCCGACCAATGCTCTTCCAGCTGCTGCTACTTCGATCCCTTGAATGGCGGCCAATACGAGTACGTTGCGGAGATGAGCGCAAACTACCCGGTTCGCTCTCCGGTGCACCGGTATCTCCTGCCAAGTCTTCTGCGTCGCTCTCAAGGCCAGCTTCTTCTTTTGCCTGCTCGTGCATGGCAATTTCATCCAACAGCATCTTCAGTCGAGTTTCCGATACGTGAACCCGTCGCTCCAACGCGCGCTTTTCCCCAGCCCACTCCTCTTTTTCACGAGCCCACATGTCGTGTACTTTGGTCGAATCGTCGTCTTGAGTTCGTGTCCTTTTTTCTGCTGCAGCAAGTTTTGCCTCAGATCAACGTTGGCTTCTTTCATCCTGTCTCTGTCCGCTGCGAGTTCCTCCAGGGCGGCAAGAGTTTCATTTTCAAAATGCTGTAGCTGGCGTTTGGCTACCTTGCTCTCTTTGTTGGATGATGCCAGTTGTTTGGTGAGGGATTCATTATCGGCGCGGGTTGTATGCAGGTTGGCCTCCAAGTCGTCGATGAATTTGTGCTTGGAATCCAGCTCCCGGCGGAGGTTGAGAATCTCTGAAACGAGGTTTGCGTGCAGTGTTGGAGTGAAACGGCGAGGATCAAGGATTGAAATATTCTCATCGTTGGCAGCATCGTTTGAATTAAAACCTCGATCTGCTGGCATGGGGGGTGGCGAACTGTTTATGTCACTGACTTGGATTTCGTGATGGGAGCTCCGTCTTGATAGCGAGTCGTATGGAGTTCCGCCAGGGGTGGGTAGGGAGCGGCTGGCGGCAAAAGCCTCATTGTCTGAATAGTACTCCGTCATGTTGGTAGGATTTTATGTATATATATCGAGGGGAAGAATGGTTGTCTCGCTGGGCGGGAATCAGGACCACGACCAAGCGGTGCTGCGGGTGAACAAGATTCAACGCATGCCTGTATGATTGTTAGGATACGAATATGATACGAGTATAGGGCCAGCAATCAAGTGCAGCAGGAATGTTTTTCTAGACCAATACGACATGATCCTCCAAGGTGGGGAGATCTGCAAAGATCCACGACATCGCATGGGCTGACAACACTGCGGTTGACATACCGGTTGAACTTTTCTGTGATGCGACCCTGCTGTGATGGTCGCTCCAAGCGATGGCTCCAAGTGCGAGCAATTCTGCAATCGTTATATTCGGTGTTGTTCGAGTATTACGTTAGGAAGGGGCCGACAACGAGGAGCGGTTTCAACAAGACAAGAAAAGAGAAGGAGTGACGTAGGGAGAATCGTTGTTAAGAGCAAGAAAAGGAGACAGTCAGACAGTAGACAATAGGATACACAACAAAGAGAAACCGTGTAATCAACTGCACGGCGCGTAAGAAGAATGGGAACGAGGACCGGTGGGAGGGGCGAGGCACAACTTGAGCACTGCGTGCACTAGGCGTCCATGCATCCTGCTGGGTCCGGGAATGCAGGCACAAGTCCGCACAGTCCTCTGGGGGAGACGGGACTGGTACCAAAGGAGCAAATGAAGATCACAGACTCAATCAAACCCCATCTGTGCCTGTCAAATTTGTTTCGACCTCGGAGCCCGCGAGCTTATGCATGCCCTCCCACTAGCGCGCACAAGTGGCCCTGCAGGCACGCAGCGCCCATGTCAGGGGTTCCTTGCAACGCGAGTCGTCCCGCCTGCACTCCATTGTGTGGCTCCATTGGCTGCGGTGACAGGCCCAACGTTCCGTTACATGCGTCCCGCGACGACGGCCAATGTCCGCAGCAGGTCAAAGCGAAATGACAATCCGTTGTGGCCAGCCATGGCCAAGCCAGCTGTGTAACGGTGATGACAGCCAGTGAGGAGGATGATATGTGACGGTGAATCGACGTGCACTAGTGGGTGAGAAGTGCAGTCGCCGAGCGACTATGACACGCCCGCCGCCGGCAAAAGCGCCGCCTTCGGTCGATAGTAAGAATTTCAGAGTGCTATCTTCACCCCGCCATGACAGGCAACTAGGCTCGAGTTTCAGCCTCTGCGGCATAGCGAGGAAGACCTGGTCGGGACCGTCCAGGTCTCGAGCGCAAAGCGGCGTCCAGGTTGCGGTCTGAGCAAGCAGATGCGCGATGGCGGCCACCTACCCGGCGCGATGCCGTTAGGTTTCAGCCTGCAAACAGTGAATTAACCTTCAGACCATGATCAAATCTTGCCTCCACGCTACTGCAGTTTCTATCTTGTTGAGCAAGGAGACATGAATGGCGTCCATGAAGGAAAAGAGAGTTACATAGTCGCATGGGGGTGCAGTCTCAATGACCATTTAGTCAAGTCGTTATACGACTTTCTGATTTGAGACGAAAGGAATAGCCGTGCACGCCTAGCCTGTGGAAAGGAGCCGACGACGGCGCTCAGATCGGCAACATATATCTCCAGTTTCGAACTGCCAGGTGCCCAACTTCCTGGTAGCAATGCTGTTACGGACCCCCGCGTGGCACTCTGTCATGGCCCGATATTCTTCGTCAGCGGATCCGTAGAGGGAACGCCACAGCAAGCCCGAATCAATGATCCGGCCAGTCAGTGATAGTCAGTCACTTCACATTGCATTGCCGGATCTTTGGTGAACCTGTTGATTGGGCCATGTTAGGCGAAATGGCAAGGGATTGCATCCACAGGCAACACGGACATGATGGACATGATGGACATATGGCTCTTAACAGCCAGCCAGCCTTGCAGAGTCGAATGACGGAACTAGACGGCGATCAATACTCGTGGAGCCTTGCGCCGGGTTCATGTTCAACATACCTTCCTACGTACGTATCGTACGTGTGTAGATTGTTCTGCAGGTGTATCGTCCTGGTCCACCTGCAGGTGCGGAGAGTGGACCCATGTACAGACGGCTGCAGAATCGCTGCAAGGCATTGCACGACGGCCACGATCGCATGCCGCAGGACCGCCGGCGTACATAGCAGTAATGCGAATGATGCAACGAGTTACTCCAGTGAAGTTCTGCTTCTCCTTATGCGCCAGATATGCCGGACTCGCTCCGTCGCGTCGGAGACATTTGAGCCAGTCAGGCAGAAAGGAGACGTCTGCGTCGTAATCGGCCAGGATTCCTTCGGTTATGGCACTTATAGGCTCCTAAGACGGTATCGCACGAGGCTCGGATAGCGTGGTGCCGGTATCTAGCTCGCCCCTCTCGTTTGTTGTGCATCCCTTCTCCTGGCCGTTGCTTTGCTTCGCTAATACGGGGTGTCGTCCCAGTCCCTGGTCACAAGGCCTTTCCCGTTTAAACAGGGACAACGGTGCACAGGAAGCCGGTGGCCGGGTACCCCCCGAACCCCCCCACTACAATGACGTGACTAAGCAACCATACGCCAAAAATTCAAACCAGGACACTCATCAACGTGAGAGCAACTTGACCCGGGTCGGACCATCCTCAAGGCCAAGAAGAAGAAAAAAGAAGAAAAAAGAAGAAAAAAGTAGAAAAAAGAAGAAACATCATGGCACAACAAGATCAGGATGCGCCACGGCCGCAAGCGTCTGCGGATATGCCCCCAGCCATGGCCGAAGTCAAGTCACAGGCCGTGGATGATTTGCTCAAGGAGATGAACCGCATGCCACTTTTCATGACAAGCCTGGATGAAACAGATGGCGAAGGTGGCGAGAACATGGCCCTCGAAGCGCTCAAAGCCATGGCATATGAAGGCACCCGCGCTGAGATTGCAGAGAACTTTAGACAGCAGGGTAACGACTGCGCAAGGGCTAAGCAATGGTCAGATGCAAAGGAATTCTATACAAAGGCAATAGCAGCCCTGAAAGGCCCACAGACCACCCGAGATCCAGATGCCGCTGGGCCAGACGTCATTGATGTCGAGGTGGATGAGCAAGAGGAAGCAAGCAAGGAGAAATCCATCGCAGAGGCCGTCTACGTCAACCGAGCGTTATGCAATCTGGAAAAGAGTAAGTTGTGCACGCCGTTGGATGACGTTGGCGTTTTGCATAAAACAACCTACTGATTCAGGGCAGAAAACTATCGCTCATGCATCCAAGATTGTGTAGCAGCACTTCAAATCAATCCATCAAACGTCAAGGCGTTTTACAGATCAGCGACTGCCGGGTTGGAGTTGAACAAGCTCGATGAAGCAGCATGGGCATGCAACCGTGGACTGGCTGTAGATCCTACCAACGCTCCTCTGAAAACCCTCCAGACCAAGATTGAGACTCGTAAAAAATACGTCGAGTCTGTTGAAAAAGCGCGTAAGGAGCGCGAGGCCAAAGCTGCCTCAGAACGTGCCACACTGCAACTCGCACTAAAGAGCAGGAATATTCTTACACGGACCACAGACAAGGCACCAGATCTAGAAGATGCTGCGGTCAAGTTGGAGGATAGCATGGATCCTTCTTCAACTCTGACATTCCCTGTTATACTACTATACCCCATGGATTCTCAATCTGACTTCATCAAAGCATTCTCCGAAAAGGAGAAATTAGATCAGCACCTCGATTATATCTTCCCCCTGCCATGGGATCAGAAGCAAGAGTACAAAGTTGACAACGTCGAGGCCTACATGGAGACAGCAGTTGGTGGGCTGATCAAGGTTGGAAAGAAGATGAGCCTCGGCAAGGTTCTTGGAAGTGGCAAGCCAGAAGTTGTCGACGGTCTAGTATCCATCAGCGTGGTACCCAAGGACAAGGCTGCAGCTTGGATCGACGAGTTCAAGAAGCGAAAAGGGAAAGCGGCGTGATAGTTGTGTTAAGGAAGTTTACTATGTATAGCCTACGGGGCTTCCGAAGCACCTCATTCTACAATTGCCGCCGTGAACGGCCCGAAAACGACGACGAGTCTCTGCTTCGATGTATGAAACACGGATGCTCATGTCCTATCAATATTCGTAAATCCACAAAAGAAGGGTTTTCGAAAACGCGTCGATGCTGGCGCATGGACGGTAATCATGTGTTACGCAATCAAAGACAACTCAATCTTTCTCTTACAATACTGCTCTCCCTGTCCCTGAGCAAACTGCCTCGGGCCGCCCATACATACATGACGCACATCTGACTCTGCATATTGTACACAGATGACTCTGCTCACCGAGCGGATGGGACAGCCGCACAGCCCTTGTAAACCGAGAAACCACATCTGGCTGTGCCACGTCATTCCATGCATCCCTTTATCTCCTTTTTTACAGGTATCTCAGGCACTCCAGCCCCACCAATCGCAGCTGCTTGCCCTTTTTTAATCAGAGATTGGCCAATTCCAGATCCTTTATAATAACGTGTGATAAGGATAATAATTGGGCATACATATATCACATCGCTAATCGCCACGCGTCCGGGGGAGAGGAGGCTCTTAGGTTTAGCGTCGTCCTTCGCTTCACTTACCCATCTTCCATACCATTCTGTACATTCCAACTAGCCTTGGGAGTCATCCTTCCGTAGCTCATCAAATTCGCCACCAAAAAACAGTGAACATCCAAGCCATTCTCCTCACAGCCAGCCACAACGTCTTTTTCCGAGCCGTAGTTCGAATTCGGATGAGCAAAGCCGGGCGAACCACAGGCGAGCTAGAAAAACCTTAAATCAAGGAGAGTTTTCTGTTGAACACCGTTTTACCTGGGATGCCGGTATTGCTGTATGCTAAGCGAAACCATATTGATCAAGATTTTTCTTTCCTGCTGCGCCCATGCACCCATGCTCACCCCAAAACATTAAATAACCTTATTTTGCTTAATACAACAACAAATCAAGCACTATCGCACATACATACGTACGCACTCAGCGTGATATACGCAAGGAACTATGTGCGTGTGTAGCAAAGGTGCTGCTCCAAACCTTCTACTCCCCTTGTACAGAAAAGCTGCGTACAACGCTATGTATCAAACCCGCTGATCTCTATGCTCCCTCTACCAATCCACATGCACCCTCTCTTCAACCTCGAAACCTCTCCTCTCCCCCTTCCCAAACTTTGTCTTGTATCCCTCAAGACATGTGATACACGTACATGACACACGTGACATCCCCACCGCAACACCCACGCGCACCCGCCACCATCTTATCTGCCGTACCGCAAATGTAATGTAGTACCACCGTTGAAAGGTCACCTCTCTCTTGCATCTGCCGCACCAACGGGAGAGACGTGTGATTACGGATCTCGCTTATGCAAGGTACCCATACCCCAACGACCCGCGTGTGCCCGTCCCGGCTGTGTGTAACCAACCCACCGACACCCGCCCTCCCAGAAACGGTTGTTCTGGCCGGCGCGCAGAGCAGCCGGCGCACATGCATATGTAGATACGCTGCATACGCAAGGCGACCAATGGCGCTTTTTTGAACAGAGAAAAAGTGGGGGGTGGAAGTGGTACGAAAGCGGTTTAACCGGACATAGAGAGCGAAAGAGATGAAGCCCATAATTTGTGCTTTTTTTCTTTTTTTCTTTTATGTAATTTATTACCCGCCGTATATACCCGTTGAGAAGGCGATCGGCGAACCAGTGTTCAGTCTAAACAGGAAGGAGGAAAAGAAGAGAAAAAGAAAATTCTCCTGTTGGTTTATGCGCCAATCACTAGAGAGGATTTGTCAACATATTTTTTTGTGCAATTGGGATTAAAACTTTTTATGTATACGTAGGTATTTGAGTGTGGGTGTGGGTGTGGTGTGGGTGTGGAGAGAGAAAGGAGATATGGAGACTAATTTACAGCATAATATGCAAACAAAATGAAAAATCTGCCTTGAGAAACGCCTTGTCGCACACATGTGATCATGGTGCCCGAGCAGTTTATGACAGGACAGGACAGGACAGGACATGGTATCTGCATATCAATTTAGCAGAAGTAAGAAAGGAACCAGAATAGTTCAGATCCACACTCCTATGTTTCCATCACCCTCGCATGGTACATGTGAACACCAAATAGGGTGTGGAACACGCTACTCCTTCTCGTAGAGCTTCTTCTTGCGCGTCATGGCGGCCTTGATCTCTGACCACGCCAGTGGATGCGCCTTATCGCGGTACATGTAGTACGTGTCAGTCGACTGCACTATCTCGTCCGCCTTGACTTGCTCCAGGTAGTTCAGGAACCTGAAGTCGGAGCACTGCAGCTGCCGACGGCCACCGAAGAAGAGTGTGATTTTGCGGAGTTTGGCGTTGCGGAGAATGCGCAGACAGCTGATCAGATAATCATCGTTGAGATAGCGACGTAGTTCGTTGCAACTGAGGTAGGGCGTGTCGCGAGGGTAGGCATCATCGAAGGACAATTTGATATCACGAAGGTATTGTAGGTTCTCCGGGCCAATCATCCTGAGGAAATGCAACATATCCTGATAGCCAATCTCCTTGGGAATGGTCTCCCAGAAGGTGCAGCGCGTTGCGCAATGGCGGTGGAATGAGAACGTGTTTTCTCCATAAAGAACTGAGCAGCCTTCGCTATAAACAAGCTTACAGGTTCTGAGGAACTGGGCAGACTTTGCCAGTGTTCCCTTAGGACCCCAGCGCAGCACTGGAATCTTGAGTGTCTCATCCTTTTCTTTCCGTGCGAAGACATGGCGATAGATTGTATTACGCAGCTCTGGAGGTAAATCTGTAAATCCGCTGTAGCTTAGGACGGCTGTATTGGTCGGTTCGACAAGAGCACTGCGAACCTTCTTTCGTTTGCCAGGCTTCATCTCATGCAAGGTGCCTTCTTTGTTGTTTTCCATCAGTGTGGAGTCAAGTTTGACAAACAGAGGACCATGGAAACCCAATGGGACGTTGAACTGCAGTGTCGTTGGTGTGGGCCTCTGAGTTTCGCAACGGAAAGTACCTTCACCCTCAAGATCGGTCATTTCCTCCAGCTCTTCATCGTAGATGAGAGGCTCCAGAAGAGGTGATGGAGGTGAGGGACCACGTTTGCGCTTCTTTGAATGCATATTCTTTCGTTTGTTTGGTCGACCGCGTGGCTCCATCTCGTCGTCGTCGTCTTCATCTTCGTCTTCCTCACTCTCGTCTGTGGTAGGCAGATCGATGTCTTCGTTGCCAAAACTGACGTAACCCTCAAGTTTCTTGATCTTACCCGCGCTCCTGCGAATCGGACGACCTGTGTGCTTGTTGTAGCTTGTCACTCTGGATGGACTGCCGAGCTCGAGGCTGCTGGCCCGGGCAGGAGGCGTTGATGGTGGAGGTGAGTCTGGAGGGCTTGCGTTGGGTGCCATGGCGAGGCTGTTTTAGGCACAAGTCGATGAAGCTATCGATGCCGTTTGTTGTGGAGGTTGAGGTTGAGGTTGAAGCTGCGGTAAGTCGGTGCAGTGGGGCTAATCGACGCGACAGTATACATAGGGCAGCCGCGTCTAAGGAAGTGACGGTCCTTGTGAAAGCGTACCACCCGACATCGCTTATCTAACAGGCTTGGCTCTTTTCCAGTGACAAGAGCATGATGGTGTACGTGCTAACGCTCTTGACATTGGTGGAAGAGGAACCGGGCGAAAATGAGAGTAGACTGGAGGCAAAGAAGACGATAGAGGCAAAAGAAAGTCAATGCCAGCCAGGGCAAGGAGCCCATACAATGTGTTGAAGCTGTAAGTGTTCTCACCGAGACAGCACATGGCGGCATACCTTAGTTGGAAGCCATCTTGTTGGAGTGAATACGTCACGTGGACAAAAAAGAGGCATGACGGAAAAGAAAGTAAGAAAGCAGAAAAGCATCAGATCCGGGTTGACAAAATCATTGTATTGAGACGCTACATACAAGTGGCACAAGCGTGGGCAGCAGCAAACCAAAGGGCACAAAGACTGGATGCCCTGGAGCTTCGTGTTTGTGCGATGCCACGACGCATCTACGCAACCTAAGCCGATCATAGATTTTTTCGTCCCCCTAGGTGGTGGGTGCCGGGGCGTGTCAGCAGCTCCCACGTCGGCCAGCTTGCGCGGGCCAAGTGAGGATGCAACTGAAGCAAAGCGTTCATATCATCTCGGGTTTAGTTACGTGAAGAGAAAAAGAAGAGTCGTCAGACGCGAGCCGAAAGTGCTGATATTTCCCGCCGGAGAAACGATTTCTCGGCGCCGACGTGCCCAGCCCCAGCCTCTGGTTCCGTGATTAAGCGGAGCCCGTCATTGGGTTGCCGCTTTGAGACTACAAGTCCCGCTGCATCACCCAGACGTTTATAACATTGCGCGCCACGCTCCTGCTCTGCGCTCCTTACAGAACAGCAATGGCGTCCCTCAGATTGGCCTGCAGAGCGCCTCTGCGCCAGCTGGTTTCTCGCTCTCCAGCCTCAATTGCGCCCAGGGCCTCGCGGACACCACTGCGGCAATGGCGGGGCTACGCTTCCAGTACTTTGGATGCGCAGCAAAAGGTATGTGATGATGTAGCACAAAGCGGAGAGAGCATTCTGGCTAACATCCATTAGATCCTCTCCCAAGATCTTGAACAGGCTGATCCTACAGTCTACGAAATCATCAACAGGGTCCGTCATCACAAGCAACCATCAAAGTCAAGCCGACTAAACTCACACCACCACTACTGCAGGAGAAGAATCGCCAGAAGCACTTCATAAACCTCATTCCCTCAGAGAACTTTACTTCGCAAGCAGTTCTCGATGCTCTCGGCAGTGTTATGCAAAGTAAGTTACCCACCACCATCACGCCACCCCAAGCTCACACGCTTGCACAGACAAGTACTCGGAAGGGTACCCAGGCGCACGATACTACGGAGGAAACGAGCACATAGACGAGGCAGAGCGCCTCTGCCAGGAAAGAGCTCTCAAGGCTTTTGGTCTCAACCCTTCAGAATGGGGCGTTAATGTTCAGGGTGAGTCAGGTCACGGCATTGACACAAGTTCTTTAGCTAAACTTTACCTCAGCTCTTTCGGGTTCCCCCGCAAACCTCTACGCCTACTCAGCTGTCCTCAACCCCCACGATCGCATCCTCAGTCTCGATCTTCCCCACGGTGGTCATTTGTCACACGGCTATCAAACTCCTACCAAGAAGATCTCTGCTGTCTCCAAGTACTTTGAAACCCTTCCGTACAGACTCAATGAGAAGACAGGCCTCATCGATTACGAGAAGATGGCTGAATTGGCCCATCTATACAGACCCAAGGTTATTGTTGCAGGCACATCAGCATATAGTCGGTTGATTGAATACGAGCGCATGCGAAAGCTAGCAGATGAAGTCGGCGCATACCTACTCTCGGACATGGCTCACATTTCAGGTCTCGTTGCCGCCGGCGTTATTCCCTCTCCCTTCCCTCACTCCGATATCGTTACCACCACAACCCACAAGTCTCTGCGGGGTCCACGAGGTGCCATGATCTTCTACCGCAAGGGTGTAAGGAAGGTTGACAAGAAGGGCAAAGAGGAGATGTACGATCTCGAAGGTCCCATCAATGCCTCGGTGTTTCCCGGTCACCAGGGAGGTCCTCACAACCATACCATCACTGCTCTGGCTGTAGCACTGCAACAGGCCTCAACCAAAGAGTTCAAAGATTACCAGCTGCAAGTGCTCGAGAACGCAAAGGCTCTCTCACAACGCCTTGGTGACTCAAAGGAAAATGGCGGCCTTGGCTACAACATTGTCTCCGGTGGCACAGACAACCATCTTGTCCTTGTTGATCTCAAGGATCGCGGCGTTGACGGCGCACGAGTGGAGCGCATTCTGGAGCTTGTCGGCGTGGCCTCTAACAAGAACACTGTTCCTGGTGACAAGTCGGCTATGAAGCCTGGTGGTCTGCGCCTTGGTACACCGGCCATGACAACTCGCGGCTTCCAAGCCTCTGACTTCAAGCGGGTAGCTGATGTCGTACACCGTGCTGTCGGCATTACCCAGAAGCTAGACAAGGAAGCGAAAAAGAAGGCCGAGGAGACTGGACGCAAGAACCCTACTAGCGTCGCAGCTTTTAAGGAATACGTCGGCGAGGGTGAAGACATTACCGAAATCATCGAACTCAAGAAGGAGGTTGCAGACTGGGTAGCTACATTTGCGCTACCATGGGACAAGGCCCAATGATGAGCTACGATATGACGACAGAAAATATATGCGCTCCAGCTGGACTTTTCAAGGCGTTTTTCGGGTGAACATGAATAATCTTTTGTGTGTATATAGATGAGATTCCATTTTCCAGATCATGGTAGGACAACGGGTTGTTTTCCACCTTCACCGAGTCTACCGTCTCTATACAATCAAACAGTATTGAACACAACATTTACCATTGTCCTGTTCGCCACATCCAATCTTCCTTTCACCACGGCCCTGTCAACTGTGCGGTGTCCAACTCCATCACAATTTTGTGAGTAAATCTGCTCGTAACCGCTCAGCTTTTTTTGCCCGTTACCAAATATACCGTTCGATTGTCCGAAGCTCTTAATACATAGTTTACAAGAGCAACACAAGACACACAAGTCATACATAATCCGCCATGTTCATCTTCCCCACGCTCCTTACACTCTTCCTTTCCGCGCACTACTACGCCGCCATACTCGTGCTAGCCCAAGAAACCCGCACGACAATAACAACTACAACCACGCTCATAATCCCAGTTTACACATTTGCTCACGATCCGCATCCTATGGCACCGTCGCCTACAACAAACACTGCATGCATGGAAAATAGCACTTTCCTCACACTAGCTGCAACGTCTACAGCTACAACTGCAACCATAAAGACAACAACGAGAAACGCACAATTCGACATCTCACAATACTGTACCTTAGCATCTTCAGCAACGCTCTCGTCGCTATCATCACTCACCACCAGCCCGCCATCTCCACGCGAGGCCACAAATCCACCTGAGTGGCTGTTCCACGTCTCTATATCACTCCTGTGCTATGATTTCCTCGCCGCAACAGCATTCATCTGGTGCTGGGCCATGAGCTATTTCTGGTGGTGGAGAAGAGGAAGAAGAGCAGCAACAATAACAGGACAAAGCACAGAGGTGCGAGTACGACGGACAGGAAGCGAGTCGTTGGTACTGGGGGTGCTTGTGAGTGAGAGTCTAGAGTGGGAAATGAGAAGGTTGGGTATGGTGTGAAGAAGAGAAGGAAAGAGAAGTTGGTATGATTGAACGGCAAAAAAAGAGGGGAATCTAAGGGTAAAAGAAAAGAAAAACCCCCCAGCCCTCAAACAAGACGTAGCATAGCCCATCCTGGATATCATTAGATAAAGTCCCAAAACAAAAACGAAAGATCTTGGTCTCTCTTCCTGTCTACATAACATAGATAACCAGAACACATAGAAATCCGCGAAAAAAAATCCACGCCCTTTGTTATCATCATCACCCATGCATCGTCTGACCACCGGGGCCCCTTTCCCAAAATTCCAGAGTTAATGCACTCAAGAAACAAGGAATCTCCTTCCTACCCTCTACCCAATACACAATCTGGTCGCGAATCTCGTTTGCAAAGACGCTCTGCTCACCACCACTGACCTTCATGGTGCCGTTTTCACCATCAAACACGATACTGTTTTCGCCCTCGTCATCTGCAGGCTTGAACATGCTGGTTACTTTGACCCGTCCGTTGGGCATGAAATCTAGTTTCCAGCCTAGAATAGAGGCGACTGCCTCGCGGAACTCGAGCGACTTTGCGGTCCAGATCTGTTTGAGACGCGTGATTTTCTTCGACGAAGAAGCAAGTTGCGCCTTTAGTTCTTCGAGTTCGTCTCGTGCTGCATCCAGCGTGGCTAGCGGGACAGTGGAGGGGGCTTGTTTGCCGTTCTCAAGCTGATCGAGGAGCTGCGCATTGGCTTCACGCAGGTTGCGGACGGTGCTGAGTTTAAGGGCTTCAGCGTCGGCAGTGGGGTTGGATTTCAGCTCCAGCACACGTGTGCGTGATGATTCTTTGAGCTTCTTGAGTTGAGAGTGCTGAGCTGTGTACTCAGCTTCGACAATCTTCATTCTCTTTTGTAGTGCGTGCATGTCATCCTGGAGTTGTCGGTTCTTTCGTCGTAGCTCACCCACACGCTCTTCGTTCTCATCGGTATCGAGAGTACGCTTCTGACCCGTTACTGCTGCAGCAGCAGCAGCTGCAGGCTTTTCGAGACTGTCAAACTCCTTCTGCAAGGTTTCCACCTCTTTGCGGTATTGATCCACGAGACCTTCAAGTTCCTTTATCCGCTCTGACTTTGCTGCGTCATATGTGTCAGGTTGCATCTCGCGTTCTTCATCGTCAAAGGCTTTTACTTGAGCCCGCAGGAACTCGACCTCCTTGGTCGCCAAAGCTTTCTGTCGCTCAAGACGTGCTCGAGCCTTTGCGTCGGCGCTATTCGCTGCACTCGTACTTCCAACAGTCTTGAGCTGTTGAATCTCCCCTTGCAGCTGAGCCTTCTCTTGTTCGAGCGCTTGTATCGTCGCATCTTTGACAGAGAGTTCGGGCTTAATCTCTCCTAACCTGTTAAGAAGCTCGGTTCTCTCGATACGTTCTTGAATGAAAGCCCTCGCAAGGTCTTGCGGCGTCTCAAATGATACTTGACCATGTGTCTCGGCTTCGGCTTCCAGGTAAGATGTCCAAGAGTCCCGCTCTTCCTCAAGAACCTGCTTCCGCAGTTCTGCCTCACCCAGCTGCCGTTGCAGGTCATCCATCATGCGTAACTTATTCTGTAGTGATCTCTTCTCCTCTTCCACGACCTCGATGGCTTTGTGTTGTTTACGATATTGCTTGAGCTCAGTGTTTTGCTCCCGTGTCAAGGTCTCCAGCTTCTTGATATGCGCCACCTGGTCAGAGAGCTCCCTCTTGATAACTGCCAGAGTCTCGGCATCCCCTGTGATGGCCTTCAGACGCAATATCTCTGCGTCCTTCTGTCCGATTTCCTCTTCCTTTTCTGCGAGCGCTCGCTGAGCATTCTGCAGCGCATTGACTTTGGATTGTAGGTCTGCTTGCACTTCCTCCATGGTCTCCTTGAGTTTTCTATGTTCGGTTTGGAGAGTGTTGTGTCTATGCTCGTTCTGCCGTTGCGAAGTTGCCAATTCCTCTTTCACCTCATCGAACTCTTCTTGTATCGATTGCGCCTTCTCTTGGCTCTCTCGCAACCGCCGTTCCAATGCTAGTCGCTCGTTGGCGGTGCGCGTTTGCAGCTCGGCTATTTCCTTTGACAGCGCTTCGTACTTCTTCGCGGTCTGACTGCTCGACGCCTCGACTTGTTGGGCCTTTCGGAAGTCGGTATCGGCACGGTTCTGGGCGTCTCGCAGCTCTTGCGCATGCTCCAATTTCATCATCTCCTTTTCCTGCTTCGCTGTCTCGAGCTCATATCGTAACGTATTAAGCTGGGCGCGAAGATCTTCATTGATAGGATCGGAGGGCACAACCGTGTGCGGCGCATTCTGCGAGGCTCGTAATGTGGTTCGAAAGGTTTCGCGCAGAGGTTCCCTTTTCGCAACTGTAGATGCAGGCGCAGGCGCAGGTTCCTCTTCGCCAGTAAGGAAGTTGAAAGACGGCTGGTTCGTGTTGCGCACAGCCATGGTGGTGAGTTTGGTCTGTTTGTTTGTTGTGGCAGAATTGAGGTCGGTAAAGTGCAAGTAGATAGGGATGCAGAACCGAAGGTCGCAACTAGACCATGACAGATATCTAGGAACTGACCCTATACTACAAAAGCCGACTTGGGGTTAGGATGGGTGAGTGATGGGTGGTTCTTGTTGTCGCAATGTCGGACTTCAGGGCCCAAAGCACCGCTGTCCAGACGGGGCTTAGCGCGTGTGGTGCGTTTGTCGCGCGGGCACGTGCCTGTCTTCCACCATTACATCACGAATTCAGCATATGTTAGGAGGGTCATTTGTATTCAGACTATATTGTCGGTTCCTCTATGTTCAGGGAAACCGCAATCTTTATTCCTTCATGTCTTCCCATGCCTTAGAGAACACATCATCTTGACCATCTCTCCATCCCCATGCTATGCAATAATGCTGGAGCAGCATTTCCAGCTCTTCCAACTCGTCGAGGAACTCTAGACCAGCAATGCGCTCCTTTTCCTCATTCCCAATCCATCTTCGCCAGATTGTATGTGTGTCCGCAGCTTTTGATCCAGCCTTTAACCCATAACTCTGGAGACGTGCGCGTTGGTCGCCGAGTTCGGGATATGCTGTCAATGTGTGGAGATAGATATTACGCGTCTGGAGATTTGAGATCATGGTTTGACCAAAGGCATCTTGCGGTAAAATTGGCTCGTAAAGGATAAGGGAAGCAGGAGTTGCCGGTTGTAAGTAGTGCGTTAATAGAGACGAGACTATTGATTGGACTGTTGAAGGTTGCAGATAGACAAGACACATTTCTGACAAGAAGAGAGTAGGTGTGCTCGCGTCTAGATTCGGTATTTGAGGTAAAGGTATCTCAGTCGACGGGTTGACTAGACTTCGCAAGTCGAGAGCATGAATGTTGTAGTTGGCCGAGTGGTACGAGTCCGAATTCGAGGGCATGTGTTGCAGCTTGCGGTGAAGCAAAGGATACCTTTGTATGGCAGCTATCTTCGCAGATGTGTTTGTAGGAAAGTCGATTTCGTGATATACGAGCTGTGTCTGGGAGTAACGATCGAGGAGACGAAAGAAACGCGTGTCAGTGCCAGCACCAAGCGAGACTATCTGCTTCGCTGAAGAAGGGTCGGTATCGAGGAATTTGGTGACAAGAAGGTCGATGGCTGTTGTGCGAACATAGGTCCCTCTGTTCAACAAGGGTAGCTTTCTCGTAGCTGGCTGTGTTGCGAACAGTTTCGCATACGGATCGTGAAGATATCCCAGCTCTACACAGCTCACCCGACTCCCCGCTGCGTCGTTATCGGTGCTCTTGACGGCATTGTCCAACACCTGTGCTTTCTCTTCACTAGAGCGCCCTATACCACCTCTCCCAGGCCCTCTGCCTCTTGACGACCCACCGCGGCGTTGTCCGAGAAGAGTCCTGAGGTTGGGAATTTCGTTTGACGAGGCCATGCTCGAGATGCTAGAGATGCGCGCACTTGGTGGGGTCTGCTCAAGGCGGCGCTAGGGCTGCTAGCGCATCTGCATGCCAAGGCTGAACCTTTGAACTTCTGGAGATTTCTTTGACGCGACTCAACTACACTCACCTTCGCGCCGACCCTCCCCACGACATCCTTAATCGAACCTCTCTACCGGCTTCAGCGACTGCGAAAATGGAAGGTGAAAAGTACAGCGCGAGTTTGATCCGCCTGTGGAGGGTCTGGCGCACCACCAAGGAGATGATGAACGACCGGGTAAGTTGCGCCATAAGCAATGCCTAACTGCGCGCTGACTTGACGAAAGGGCTACATGGTAGTTGAAGACGACATGACCATGTCGCTTGAGGAGTTCTCACGGCGATATGCGCGCGAAGACGGGGAGCCCGAGTAAGCACTGCAGCAACCTCACCTCTAGGTAGTACTGACCCACTGTCAGCCGTTCGCGCCTCAACTTTTCCTGTCAGCCGTCTGAAGAAATGCTCATAAAGTACACCGATGCTCCAACCAAGAAGAACCCCAACCCTACCCCCAACATCGGCACCATCTGGGTTGAATTCAACGCCGACGAGAATGTTGGTATGAAACAACTGCGCGAGTACATGGCCCATCTTGTCAATGGTTCTTTCCACTCAGGAATTATGGTCACTGTAAAGGCCATGACGGGAATGGCCATTCGACTTCTCCGCGGCGCCACAAGCATCACCGATGGACCTAAGGGTGGTGTGGAGGTATTCGTTGAGCAAGATCTGCTGGTGAACATAACAAAGCATGAGCTTGTTCCTAAGCACGTGCTGCTAAGCGATGAGGAGAAACAACAGCTGCTGCAGCGATACCGATTGAAGCAGACACAACTGCCTCGAATTCAGTCTACCGACCCTGTTGCGAGATACCTGGGTTTGAGAAGAGGTGCTGTCGTCAAGATCATCCGAAAGTCTGAGACGGCAGGCCGGTACGCTAGTTACCGATGGGTTATTTAAAAGTGGTCACGAAGACGCGAACTATCCACACGGGTGCTGCATTCGGCGAGGCGTTTGGCGAAACAGATGGAAATTGCTTTTTGTTGCTTCTTATCTTCATGTTATCTGCGACAGACTCAAGTTCATTGAAGATAAACTTGGTGCGCAGTCCATCTGTGCACATCTTGAAAAAAGAACTCTTTTCACAGTCATACTGCTCCTCGTGCCTCATTGCATGTGTGTCTGCTCCCCCCCCCCAGGTCCAACATCTTCATATCGAACTTAATGCTTGTCCGAAATTCGATAACCGAACAACTCACGTGGGAGATATGGGAGAATAGAGACACTGATGTACCCATGTTACTATGGCAGCACTTTTGGGAAGATTTAATCATGATGAGAACAGTCGTGATGAAATTGGTGGGTATTGTGCTAAAATATACTAATCCGTTTCCTATGTGAACAGCCGTTGTTGTACACAGCAAAGAAAACAACCTGACAAGCTGCCCAACATATTCCCATGGATGCTATCGCTCCCACCCATACAAAATAAATCTCTCACATCGCTAATCAGATACATGTGTCTGTCAGTCTTGTCACAAATCGTCATCTTCCCGGCATGTTGCAAGCCAGGCGGCGGATACCGGAGAAAAAGTCGAGTTTGAGGCGAAGAGGTAACTCGGATCGCCATGCGTCAATGAACTCATGCGGTGATTTGCGATAGCTGCTTAGCAGCGTCTGTTTATAAACATGCTTAGGGTTACCGGCACACAACATGCAAGTAGAATGCCCACATGCCGAGCATGTCCGGATTTGGTTCTTGGCTGTGGTTTGTTTGCTTTCGCAGCTGCACATTTGCGCACTCAGCTTTGCATCTCGTTGCAACCTATCCAGGTCTAGTTCGCGGTATGTCCGAAGACGTAGTAGGGTTCGTTGCATATGATTGGATCGAGTGATAATGGGGACTTGCAAGGTGAAAGTCTCTCCTACAGATGATTCCCGACGAGCAGTTGGAGGCCTTTCTCGGAATGGTCTGGAGCCACAAAGCAGAGCCGACACTAAGGAAGCTCCAATGACGGTAGTTGACATGGCATTCTCCGCCAGATTCTGTAGGTTTTTCTGGGTTTCATTGGCGAGGATGAGTTTGTCAAGACGTATTCCTTGAAGGAAGACAAGCTCGCTCCCATTCAATGTGCGCTGACGGTTGCTTGAAAAGTCCTGCCCGCCAGGAGTTATGCAAGGGACAATGCCCAGCTCTGCTCTGAGTCGATCAGCGTTCTGGCTTACATCCCAAAGCACCATCTTGTACAATGAGTCGAATCCTTTTTGTGCGCTTTCGAGATGAGTGATATCAATAGCATCGTGAACTCGCGACAACTGGGAATTGTAAAACTTCAGGGCCGCGAAATCTGGTGGCCTAAGTCAACGTTAGTAGAAGATACAAGATACAAGACCAAACATTAGCTTACATGACTGTACCATTATGATTCCGCCGACTGATAGGGCTCAATATGCCCAACCTTTTCTGTGAGCGGATATGGTCATTTATTAACTTGCACAAGGCCCAGTCTGGTTCAGACCTGAGCGTACTGTAATCACGCGACTCTTCCAACCACTTTGGTAGGAACGCTTCGTATGGGCTGCTGCAATGTCTTTCCAGTTGCTGCATCGTAGTCTTCCAACCATTCACAGCAGCATCGACACCCTTACCGAAGTGGTTACGCTCTATAGCCACCATGTACATGCGCTCTCGCGTCTGGGGGAGATAGTACCGCTTAGTGTCGCAGAATATCCAGGAAGCTTCATAGCCGATGCTGTTCCATCTAGACACCACGTCCTCCCACGTTGCCTTCTCAGCCTTGACGTTTTCAAGCAGCACAATACTTGGGCGGAAACGCTCGGCGTATGTATATATAGCCAGCCATGTGTCACCTGACACCCCGCCGTCTTCGAGAGTTTTTCCTTTATTGTTCATCCTCGACAAGTCTTTACAGACGAATCCGGCTACGAGAATATCTACATCGGTGGGTATGTCTACCTGTGCACCATAGGCAGTTGTAGCGGTGGTTGCGGAATCACGGATGAAGTCTCTCACATCCCTAAACAGGATTTTCGGGCGGAAGTTACGCTCGATGAATGCCTGCTTGAACGCTTCGATCTCAGCAGAGAATTCTTGCTGGAATTCTATTGGCTGATAGCCTTGTTTCTCAAGAGCTAGAGCGTATACACATTAGTTAGAGCAACAATCGGGCAGATGAGATGCTAACCTTTCGATATCTCCTCGAATGCCAGTAAGGGCGACTCTGTGCTAGAACGCATGGTAGCTATTCTGAGTACGCGCCCTTTGAAATGCTTTAAAGATTCGAGCAAACCTAGGTCCACAGCTTTGGTAGTCAAGTGAGACATACACTCTTCTAAGCTTGAGAGTGGTGGGAGACTCAAGTCTATACCCTTGTTGGAACGTGTCGAAACTTTGGCCTTATTCAGTTTTCCAGGATCTATGCTAGCTCTACTGCCTCGGAGCCTCAGCGAATTCTTAGGCAACACTAACTTTGTTGCGTCATTGTTGCTGATAGCTGAGGCCTCGTCAGCTGAAGTGAGTTTAATTTGGAACCTGCTTTCTTCAATCATGATAGGCGCATCGCAGGGATTGTGTTCGTTGTTTGGTAGCTCCAGTCCGGTTTGTTCAGTATATGAGACCTGGTCGCGAGCCCTTTCGTCACACTCCTTGGATTGGAAATCTGATTTGCGAACATCGTGTGAACTTTCAGTGTCCAGTTCCTCAGTAAGAAGCTTGCGATTAGGCGTTAGTATCTCCTTCAAGATACGTGACAAGTTAGGAGAGCTCTGGTCTGGGTTGTTGGTCTGCTGACGTTGACGAAGCGGTAGCGGAGTTTCTCCAATGTTTCTTGAGGATCCAAGTCTACTCAAATGGCTGCGAAGTGTCATGCCCTCTCCTCTTCTGTGCTTGCCTTGAGCAGCGGGTTTGGACTCCTCCTTCGTGACTGCTTGCTCACTTGCTCCGTTCTTGCAATCATCACTCTGTTTGGTTGTTCGACTTCCGTTGTGACTCCCTGATGGAGCGCTGTCTGGAAGTTGTTCACAGTCCATTTCTGGAGGCTGCTCCAGCTTCAATCTCCTTTTAGGCTGTTTGCGGCAGAGATGTGGCGTTCTGTTACGTATACAGGTATCACAAGGGTCACCTCCATCACATTGCTTGAACCCTCTGTGTGTACAGCGTGGACACCACGCAGCTATGACTACTGCTTCATCACTGATGGGTACCCTGTATCGGGTCCTTCTGTCTCTGATATAACGGGTGCATCGTTCTTCACCTTCGTCTGTGAAGCAATTGTAAGCAGCATTACCCCCGCGAGTGAGGCAATGGTAGCAGCAGCCCCGAGTTATCAATGGCTTGATCTCTTCCTTGACTGCAGGATCGGTCACTGGTGTCTTGTCTTGCGAAGAGGTTCCGTTGTATATACTAATCGTCAGTTTCTTCTCTATAAAGAATAGCCATATAGATCTGGTAATCGGCATACTGTAGGAACGTAGTCGTGAACGTATATTACTGCCTTCATTGTTGTGTGTCAGTGTTCCAGTCGATTGAATCGACTCACTCGCCAGATTGTTAGAGACTTGGCGTCTTGGTGTGACTTTAATGCTGTCTTCATCCCAATCGATGATAGGGTACGCTTTTATTGAGCGCTTGCGCTTACGGGAGGCGGTGGACATCACGATGGTATTGGAGAAGTTGAAAGTAGAGAACGAGTTTCTCACCTGGGCAATGGCAATTGCAGCTGTACACTCAAGATTTTGCAAGTGAACAATTTACGAGAAAACGTAAACAAGCAGCCATGACGTGTTATGGCGTGTCGCGTAGGCGCATCTGCGTGCGTCCGCGTTTGTAGAACGAAAGCACGTGAGTGAAACCCACTATGACACCCGCCCAGTGCCATGGATTATTACATCAGTCGCTTGGTAACTGTACGAGTGAGAGAGCTAGAGGTTCTGAATATTATCAGGCGAATAGAAAGCGATAGCACACATGCAGTAGGCCGCTCGAAGGAGGTATAGCTCCACGAAGCGGATATGTTACCGTGGTGGGGCAAGTACCTGCAGCCTCAGCTCGTTTCTTTTAGCACGCCCTTCATGTCATTGTCCTCGTATTTCACATCTCTAGGCTTGAGTGAAGTATAATTACTGTCACTTATCGCAATTGGTAGGGTTCTATCATCCAATAGACTCGTGAGAAAAACTTCATAATGTCTGGCCACGTACCAGCTCCGGGTAACCAGACCAACACATTTGAGGACCTCACCGGTATCTCGACCGCAGCTTTTAGCAATCCGTATGACGCATTGATCGTAGCTTGTGAAGATGACCCGGTAAGAATGTGTTCAAGCTGAGTTATCGGCATATTACTGAGCTACCACAGGTACGAATTCAAGAAAAGTATCAACTACACCGCACTACGAGAAACTCTCAACAAAAGGCCAAAATGCTTCACGAAGACTTTGCTGGTGTCAATATAGACTCAATTCTCCTAAGAAAATGCGATCCTACCATCGAACCCGGGTTCCAAGATCCCCGCCACTGCTTTGTCTTCTGGGGGCGACCAACACAGAGCGTCAAGGACCTGATACATCGAGTGCAGCAAGAGCTACGCACTGTTGCACCTAGTGAGTACAGCCAATAGTGTGTGTGAGACGTACTGACGTAAAGAGACCTCTGGTTGATGCCACGCGACAACCTCCATATCACTGCTCTGGAAGTAACACACTCGAAGACTGCTCCGGAGATCCAGGAGTTAGTCGATGGAGTGCGAGACAAGATCCCGGCCCTCACTGATTATACGTACACGCACCGTGCGCGCCTCATCAAACCTTTGATTGGCTACGATGCCTCGGCACTGGCTCTGAGCTTTGTGCCTGCGGCTGGAGAAGGATTGCACTCAGGTCGCACCTTGGAAAATGACAAGTTCACCTACCATCATCTTCGTCGCGATCTCTTTTCTCTCTGCACTGATGCAGGTTTGAATGTAGATTCTCGATACGTCGTACCCTCAAGCCATCTCACCATCGGCCGGTTCATCTATTCCAAGGATTTTGAAGATGAGAATGGCGTGCTTGAGCATGAGAAGATAAAAACTCTGGTCGAAAAGATTGAAGAGATAAACGATTGGCTTCAAAAGGAATTTTGGCCAGAACACAATGACGGAAAAATACCAGATGGGGGAGAGTTCAATTTAGGCCAAGAGAAGGGTCTGCATTGCGGCACAGGTGCCCTCTGGTATGGCGGCGGAGAGGCGGTGCATCAAGGAAAAGGTTATTAGCGTGATGCTGTGGGGCTGGAGCTCATAGAGGATCTTAGAGAGGCCGTATAGAGATGAAACTTTGCTTAACCATGCTCCAGCGGGCTGCAAGTGCAACATATTTGATAGTCTTTGGATGCGACCAGCTGAGAAGAGATGTACTGCCTTCGTGACAAAGTATCAGGCTTGATCCTATGATATCACAGTCGCATCGCGAGCTGCAGGAAGCCCACCCCTGTTATACTTGCAATTAATTCCCCGGCCGACTCCGTACGGGCCGGCCACCTCGCAGCGGCACTTTACCATAAGTGATTTGGGTGTAGGCTTACAGCGAGGCTGATAGACCCGCAGATCCTTCCCGGTAGTTATCAAGTGTTAACAGAACATGAAAAACAACGATTAATTCAGGAATTTGAAGAACGACAAAACATCATATCAAGTGCAGGCCTCTGGATGAGAAGGACGCCTAACCCGAGAGACATCTGAGGGGAACATGGGAATATAGGATTAGCTGGATGTCGCATTGCATGAGGCCGTGGTCGCTGCACCGCCCCCCCCCGCCCGTCTTAGCAGCCGTAATGATCATGCCTCCGGCACCACGACAGTTTCTTTTCTCTTAATTAATTGAAAATGACTGCAAAACCGATGCGCAAACGGATTGCACCTTGTCTGCCTGCAGCACTGCCCCACACTATAAACACTTGGTTGGTCCAGAGCTGCGTGTTTTTGGCCCCCATCTGTGCTGTAGCCGCCGAAGCCACCTCCCGCCCGGTTTGGAGACAGGGGAAGATGCAGCGGTTGTGCCAGATACGACTGCGCCGCAACAAACTCCGAGATCACATACTGCATGTCTCTTTTAGCTGCATTTAACAAAGATGTACGACCTTCTTTTCTACATTGGATTGTCTACCTTTGCATCCTACTGCTATTAACTTGGAAAAATGGTTGCGCTGCCAAACTCAAAGCCTGATCTACAATCGACACGATTCTCGTCAACCAAACGAGAGAACATCCTGAAAACGGAAACAGCACTTCCTGGTATCAAGCGTGGTATCGCAATCGGTGTGGCGTGCTCTGTTTCAATCGTCCTCATCGCCATTCTCGCTTTTCTTGCCATCAGACGAAGAAACCGTATTCTTGCGCGAAAGTTACAACACCAAACCCCAGAAGCAGATCATACAAATACACAGCCTGCCCTGCAAGAGAAGGCTTGGTGGCCAAATGCGCCCTCGCCTGCCCCAATGGTAGCACCAGTGCCGCCTCAACCACCCGTCGAAGCAGACGCTCATATAATCTATGAGCTCGATGCAGGGCATACACCCGAACTCCACGGCGAGACGAGTCCGCAAGAAGTAGACGGAAGTGGAAAGAACCAGGATACACCAGAAGAAGTGGAAGAGATGTATGTGCAAAAGTTGAAACAGTGGAAAGAATGGAATACTGTCTCCGAGACAGACCCATCAAGGCCAGATGCTGAAGTTACGCGTTGGAGTGTACCACTGTTGATGGTTTCGCCGCCGGCAAGTACTCGTGGTGATGTCTCCCCGTTGCTGCGATCATCGTGGGATATATCTTCCTTAGGCACTTCGCCAATATCGTCACCTGCCAATGCTCACTTTCCCCACGGAAATCCGCCGTGAGTAAGCAATGAGCTGCGTATTCTACAATTCAGCGGTATAGTACACGCGGACAGTAGCCGGGCTAAAATCTCAAAACTCTCCGGACTAGGCAGCTATTAGGCCCAGGAGCTGGAAAAGGAAACTCGTTACATTCGTAATCGTCGCAACTACGTACGAACCATGGCATGAGAGTACCGTCCGAGTCCCTAGGAATCCTGCTTCTTGACGTCTGTCTTGCTAAAATCAGATTCCTCATGGTCGTCCGGTTCTCGCTTTTTGTCATCTATTTTGCTCAAGTCAGATTCCCTACGGTCGTCTGGTCCTTCCTTTTCATCATCAACTTTGCTGAAGCCGAGTTCATCATGGTCGTCTGTTTCGTTTATTGGCGCATCAGCAAAAAGACGCTCTCGATCTGGCTTCCGCCAACCCGCGACAGGAATATCCGATCCCTGTAGTTCTGCCACAAACTCCGGATCGCCCACTACTTCCACTGGTGCAGTGCAAGCACACAGCTCTGAGGTTCTCCTACCAGCTTCTAATTCTTTCACTCCAACTGGACTGTATTCCTTCATTCCGGAATCCAGTTCCTTGCTGCCAACTTCCGTATCAGCTGTTGAACTAACCGAAATCTTTCGCAATTTGCTTGATCGTCTCCGTCGTAGAATGAGCCATGCGACAAGGGCGAGGAGAAGCACACCAATTGCACCACCAACACCTATACCAGCACTCTCTGCAGCGCCAAATTGGCTCCCTGGTCTTGAAGGCGTTTGAACTGGAGCTACCGCTGGGTCTGGAGTGTTGGTGGATGATTGGGTTACGGTGAGGAAAGACGCAGATTGGGTTATGGTGACTAGACTCGAAGGGTCCGTTTCTGGTCGTGGCGGTCCAGGTGGTCCAGGTGGTCTCGGCTGTGATGTTGGTGTTGGTGTCGGTGTCGCCGACATAGACACAGATGAAGACGAGGTTTCATCGTCGTCGTCGTCCTTGCCCTTGTCCGGAGCTCTTGCAACTCGAACCAGTGCGACACGGTCTGGAATATTCGACATTGCGCCGGTAAATATGGTTGTATAAGGCAAAGTGAGTAGAAGTAGCTAGGCCGTCACTTCGAGCGTATACTGAACTATAAGACCGCTATATCCCTGCCGTCATCTGACAATCTCGTTGCGTAGATGAACGTGTATAGCCAAGGAGGGCGCAGAACTTTATCGGCGCCTTTAACAACGGGATAGCCATTACCCCACTTCGCAACGTCAACAACGGCATGTGTCAACGTGCGGTGTACATCTTGCTCAATTGTACTTGATGACCCTGGTGCTCAGGCATGGGGAAGAGCGCGGCATCGATCGCTCATTCGAACTCGGCACACATAGCCTGTCTTGTCATAGACACAGCCACCGGCTCCTCATCAACAAGTTGACCCTACTCAGCTTGGCGACCGAGTCCTCGGCTTGGGGTAAGGGTGAAGCGGCATATCGGAGTGACTCGGTCCTGATAGCTCAAGACTCTAGGGTACGGAGGGGTTACGTGGCGGCCAGGGCTTTGCGGCAGTACAAGGAGGCCAAGAATGGGCAGCAATAGCCAGCCTTGAACAGCCACGCGTTAGAGATTTAGCATGCGATGATGTCTCCATCTGATTTCCCAGAACCATACAACTGTGTAAAGGAGCTCATGGACGGGTGATAAATATGGCCACGGAGATAGCCACGCTGTTTCAGTGGTACTGATAGACGACGGATCGGCGGTATTGTCGCACACCCATGACGATCTTGCGGAGCAGGCGGATAAACGATGACGTTAGAGTCGACACCAGTCAAGTATTTGTACCTTGGACGTGCGTTAGCACCGATTGAGGTATAGTTGTTCAAATCAAGTTGTACTGAAGAGAGAAAAGACGAGTTGTATAATGTCGTGCAACATGAGTGCCGAAGTAAATTAGGAGTTTCCCGGGAGTTATGCACCCCGCGGATGGTCAGGGAACGTAGCGCCTATATGTTAGTTAGTGCGGATATAGGTTTACTCTAGAGGGATGAACTAGCGCGGCCTGACTGTGGGAGTAAGATGTCGACCTGAGTCTCGACTCTGAGAGAACTTTTGCGTAGAAGCATGTTCTTCCGCCATTGTGCTGTCACCTCTTAAGCCACATATCCCGTCGATCACTTTGTTGGGTCGCGGTAACATCCAACCGTTTTGCTGGCCAATATTTGGCAGTCGCTCGTATTTCCGGTGTTCGGTTTAGATCAATGTCACTGGGTGCACGCTACGACCGCCTACGTCAATAAGATTGAGACGGCGTGCGACAGTCTGTTCTCTGCCCGCACGACCATCTGAATTGCCTCGGGGTAGTGCAACCACTATTCTTCTAGTCTCATGGCACAACTTGTGAATGATCATTTTTTACTCAACAGATGATTCAAAGTATTCTGAAGTATCTGTTGAGACAACTGAATATGTATATGATCCGACTGCTTTGCAGCGCCTCAACTTATGTGCAGCTGCGCACAAAAGCCCGCACAAATACAGTTTACGAAAGAATGGTTTTCTGAACTCAACATCATTTAAGTATCCAAGTTAATGGTTGCATTCTAGAGGGTTGATCTTCCCGTGCCATGTCAGGGGAAAGTGATTAACTTTCCCATGCAGCGCTTACCCATAACTAGCCATCCGCCCATAGTTATTTTCGTAGTCGCTTCCAGGGGAAATAGTTTATCAGTCATTTGTGGTATCGCAAAATTGACTGTCCCGTCGATCTGCTTCTTTTTCAGTTGCCTCAATACAGCCTTGGGCGTAACGAAATCTGAGTGAAGCCAACATCTTCCGGCGAACGACCAAAAAAACTGACTCAAGGTCATCTTGCTCTACCCATTAAAAATTACATTGCTTTTGACACCTAGGTAAGCCCCAATCTCAATACTGCACTGGCTTAACCACTTTGGAGTATCTGCACGCTAATAACGAAACAGGGTTCACTTTGACTCTATCTACATGGTCTATTGGAAACAGTACTGAGCCTTTACACAATGTCGACGCCGCAGTCTGACAATCACCTCGTTACCTTTGGAGGCTTTCAGGTCGACGTTAGTCAGTTCGATTTCCAAGATCACTCCTCAAGAGTAGTTACCGTCAAGGCATGGAGCATCGTGATCTGTTTCTTTGTGATCTTAACTGTAGCCTTGCGCATTTTTGCACGAGTCAAATATGTTCGAAATATCTTCCTTGATGATGGTACGTTATGGATGACGTTTTGATATTCTTGCTAACACAGTATAGTTCTTATCATATTTGCTGCTGTGTTCACAGTGGCTTTGGGAATGGCTTGTATAGTCGGTAAGCAGAGCGCGATCGAGGCAAAAGAGGAGTGCTGAACATGTTTACAGCAACCGTCCACGGCCTCGGTCAACACGTCTGGCGTCTCCCTCTCGCAACACTCTTTGACACATTAAAGAACTGTATTTTGGTATGTTAAATACTCTCCGTGTTGAGGGTTTGCCTCGCAAAGCTCGCCGCTAAGATACAATAAGAACAGTTGGTATTGATCAATGACAACTGACTAGTCATAGGATCTTTTTGTTTGTCAAGTGTTATACGCCTTTGCGATTGCATTGACAAAGCTTGCCATCATAGCCTCCTACCTTCGTTTTATCCCGAACAGGTCGCTCCATATATGCTTGCACATTACTTTATTTCCCATTATAGGCTTGTGGATTACAGGTAAGGCGTATCGGGCATCGTGTTAGGCTCTTGTAGCTGATCATCTACTAGGCGTGTTTGTCACGTTGTTTCAATGCCGTCCATTGCAAGGGGCTTGGAATTTTACGATCAATCGGACGTGCATTGACTACATTAGTTATTTGTATGCGAGTTCGGCGGTGAACGTAACTACGGATATCGCCCTCTGCGTTCTTCCGATACCCTACGTCTGGAAACTTAATATGACGGTAAAGCAACGCGCCATCCTTTGTGTGCTCTTGGCAGGCGGTGCTAGGTATGTGGATCCAAACATCTCGGTCCGACGTATACTAACTGCGGTTAGTGCATGCATAGTAGGAATTGTGCGTATTGGACTTTTGCACCAGCTGAAAGTTATGGACACTACTTGTAAGAGTGCTTTCTTCCTAAAAATTTTCTTTTCGCATCCGTAAAAATGCTCATGGTACCTTGACGTGGACCACAAAGCAGCACAAGCAGAAGCCAGTCGGCCAAGTCCATGATCAAAGTAATAACTGACCAATGCCTGCAGACCAGAGCGTGCCATGTCTCATCTTGTCCTTAAGTGAATGCAGTATGGGAATCATAGCCGTCAGCATCCCCTCTCTTCGACCAATGGCACGGGAATTCTTTCCTGCTGCCATGCGAAGTGACTGTACGCCATCATCACGACCCCGAACGAATCGTATCCGTCTTTCAAGTGTTCCACCCCCAAAAGATAGAGCGCAAATAAAATTAGAGAAAAGCAAAGACCTTTCGGTGCCTTCTGGGACATGGCAGTCCTAAGCTTCAGGCTCAGCGAAGCGACACAGCTGGCTCATTCTGCCGAGGGTCACGAATAGGCACCATGTCCAATGAGATTAAAGAATCTAATATTACTAGATCAGAGTTATTCTTGGTCGTGCGCGAGTTTTTCTTTCTAAGTTGACATATCACAAAGTCCAACATCCTCACCTTGAAACTAAGATTCAGACTGGGTAAACACAATCTCGGAAATCTTGCCTCTGATTTGTGAACAGGCGAGAAGCCTTATCCAGTGGGAGGCTTAACTCCCAACGACAGGACGAGATACCTTTGCAGCTGGCCCAACCAAGGAAGCCAAGCTTTGGGTCCAGATCGGTGGCTGGCTGTGCCTGACCTCTTAATTACCGTAACCGGTATAGAGCTTACAGCGTTACAGACCGCCAGGGCATGTCCACGGTACGCCTAAAGTAGGCTGTGATATTAAAGACTGTTGCAGATAGGTGCTAGGCTGTGCAAACAATTCAGCAAACAGGCGCAGCCAAATTCATCGGACTGCCCGTATCATGACATACATATCTAAGATAATACCCATACTTTTTGCTTCTTGAAAATCACCAAACAATCCGAACTCACATTCGCAACTCCCAACGACAGCTCGACTGTTTCTCAATCATACTATTTCATCCGTGTTCAACCTATACTCATCGAATACTTTCATTGAAACGACATCTCCGCCACAACAATGAGGTTCGCAGCCTTACCAGTCCTCCTGCTCGCGATTCTCGTCCATGCAAACCCAACGGCAGTCGACGACTCAACAGCCATAGCAGGACCCAACAGTGTCGGAGACGTTGCAAAATGCAACAAACTGTTTGCAGCAGTACCGAACCCTCATATCATCGCGCGCGCTACGAAGAAAAAGAAGAAGAAGAAGGGGTCAAGTGGTGGTATCGACAGCGCTGCAGTTGGATTCGTTTCTCCGAGTCGAGCATTGCAGATCGGTGCGCTGGGCGTAGGTGTCATGGAGATTGTGAGATTGTGGGGGTAAAGAAAAGTGGAGAATTGTAGAGGATTTAACAAAATGGTTTTGGCCAAGGAAAAAAACGACAACGGCGAGGTGGAGTTGGTGTGGGGCTTTCATGTTTATGCTTAATGATTCGACTCTTCTAATACGACTGCATGCCAGTACAGCATTTTTTGTTCAACAATGAAAGTTTTGTAAATTGGCTGATGGATTAATTTATCGCATGAGTAGGCTCTCGCTATTGCATGGGCAGTCAAGAGTCAGGCAATGTAAAAATAGCATCAAGACATGAGAATATTAACATTGGTATCTACTCGTCAAACTTCCAGATAAGGAACAAAATTAAACGCCACGCAATGCAATGCAACAATACACTCCTTAAAAAACGCAGCGCTATGCGGTTTGGAATCCAAATCCCCTGAGAAGCACTTTTGTTGTTCAGATATAGGCTGAAGTTGTGCGAATATTTCCAACATTAAAGAAACTTGTTCATCATCTTCTTCCATCCACTGGCAGATGACTCTTCCCAGGTCTCGGAAATCTCATCCTCAAATTTTCCAGTCAGAAGATCGGCTTCTTCGGGCTTAATGAACTTGCTTCGGGTAACAAGCTTGTGTCCAATGTAGAGGAAGAAGAACAGGATCAAACTGATGTATGCGATGAAAAAGTCCTCGGTCTTCCATGGAACGAATGCGGTGAAACCCTGGGTGATGGTGATGATAGCACAGAAGGTAACTCCGTAGATAGCGAGAGCACGTCCTCCCCAGGACTTGAAGGGAAGGGTGTCGCGGTCAATGTTCTGAGCTTTGAGGGCACGCATGAAGGCCAGGTGGCAGATCAAGACGCATGTCCATGCAATGAAACCAGCGACAGACACAATGTTGAGAAGCCAGTTGAAGGCTTGTTCGCCGTTGGAGCTGAGATTCATGTAGGCCAACAGACCCATCGCGGCCGTTACAGCGGTGGCCCAGTACGGGACTCCACGCTTACTGGTGACCTTGAGGAATGCGGGAGCACACTTCTCCTCCGCAAGACCTACGAGGATACGGCTTCCTGAGTAGACATTGGAGCTGGCTGCAGAAAGGACGACAGTGAGCAATATGGCGTTGAAGATGTCGGGAAGAGCAGATACACCAGCGAGCTGGAAGGCGATGACCATTGGGGATGATCCAGCATTGGTGTCACCGATTTGAAGGGCCTCGTTGTCATAGGGAATAAGGATACCAACGAAGAAGATGGTGAAGACGAAGAGGACGAAGATGCTCCAGAAGGTCTTACGAATAGCTCGAGGCATGGTCACACGCGGGTTGGCTGACTCTCCAGCACCGATGGCGCAGAGTTCAGTACCTTGGTAAGCAAAACCAGCCTGGATGAGAACAGCCCAGAAACCAACAAACTTTGCAACAGGTCCCTCAGCAAGGTAGGGCGCAAAAGCTCCGGGTGAGTTCCAGTACTTGAAGCCAATGTAGCCTTGGTTGCCCACACCAGCGTTCATGCAGATGGCGTAAATCCAGAAGCCAACCAGCGCAACGACCTTGATCAAAGCAAACCAAAACTCGAACTCTCCAAAAATGTCGACAGGCAGGAAGTTAACGGCAGTAATCGGAACCCAGAAGATGGTAATAAAGATTCCGATGCTGAGGTCTGAATTCCACCAGTTGATGATGAGACCGGCAGCCGTAAGTTCGAGCGCATATGTAATGGACCAAGAAAACCAGTAGATCCATCCCATGGAGAAACCGAGCGAGGGATCAACAAATCGAGCAGCGTACTGCGTGAACGCACCGGAGATAGGCAGGTAGGTAGCCATCTCAGCCAAGCTGAGCATAACAGAGTAGACCAAGGTACCGACGAAAATATAGGCCAGGAGTGCTCCAACAGGGCCAGCAGTAGCAATGGAGCCTCCGCTAGCAATGAAAACACCTGTTCCTACAGTCCCGCCGATAGCAACAAACTGTAGGTGTCGAGATGACAGCTTGCGCTGCAGTTCCTCCTTGGGCGGGGCGGCCTGCTTCTCTACGTCGCTCCCTGAATGAGGAACCGACTTCTCCGACCTTTGGTCCATCTTGGGCGTTATTTGATCAGCAGCGGAAGCCATGTTGTTGGCACGTCAGTGGTGGACCCGGCGGTTGGGGTTGACGTTGGAAAGACAACAACAACAACAACAACAAAAGAATAACGTGTTCGATGTGGATGAAGCGCGCAGAAGCCGGGACCAGAGACAATATTTCAATCAAATTTGAAGGCCCCAACAGTGGAGTCATCGTGCAACCCTCCATGAGCCGCCTCGTTAACCGACGGCATACTCCACGGTCTGGAGAGCCAGTCGATTGTCCAAATTTTCATCCCAGATCCACATTGGGGGGCGGCGTGGTTGCATTTCCGTGCAGGACTCGGATGCTGAACCGTGACAGTAGTGTGATCGAAATTTTCGAGCCGGCTATGAGCGGGTCGGCTTCGCCTGTTTCGCGTTTGCCTTGCCCGCGAACACATCAGTGCATTGCTTATCAGCGGGATTAACGACGGAAATGCATCTGGCCCAGCTTCCGACGGCTTCTAGCAGGAAAAATCTGCAGTTTAGCTGTATCAATTTTGGGGAATGTGGTGGCGGTTCGATGCCTTCGGGTTTAGCGTGAGGGCCGGGCCATCATCGGATGACGGACTTGGCGTGGCGCGAATCAGGTCTTACTCCAACCCAACATGTTTTTGACTCTATCACGACAATTTGGGGATATATTTTGCAATTTAATTGACACACTTCACCATCCATGGCTTTATCAGTTTCTTCCCTTAAGCAGATTCTTCATGTAACTGTCGGCAATATCCGATGCAATTTTGAAACGATCAGGTGATATAAGAACTCGCTCGAGTTGACCATCACGAACGATGACTGGTATCGAGAAATACTGGAGATGTGGTTATTAGCCTGAGAGAATGCCTTCCAGTGTTCCAAAAAGAACGTCGGCAAGCCGACTGTTGAATATGCTACATTGAAGGTAGAAGGGATTGATCTTGGGGCTGTCCCTTCGCAGCCAATCTCTAGCTTGACTACACCCTGTTGATGATGAATGCGTTTGGCTTGTACTGTTTCAGAATCTGGAGAGAACGTTTTCTTTAGTCACGCATTGGTCATGTAGTAGACTAGGCCCCGGACTGTATGGACCCTATCCACTCCAAAGCGTGTGGTGCACCCAGGCATGATTCGTAGCCGAAAGCTTGCCGCACCGACCGAACCTGTCAGAGCTCAATCTGGGGAAATCTTAGTACTTCAAGCGATATGTAATGATCTGGGGTTGGTGCATTAGCTCTACCTGCTAACTTGTCTTCGCGTCCAGGCCCTTGTTGTGGCCATATTTTTCCACAAGACATACTCCCAAAAATAGCTATCAATCACGTTACTTCTTATACATCTCTACTATAATTTGCCTCAACTCGCGTATGTAGGCCTCTATGTTCGACAACTGACCAACTGAGATGGGACACAGCTAGTAATATTACCAGGCGAGCCTTGCAAACTTATTCACTCAGCAACACTGGTCGGAAATTACTTCATTTAATATATGCAATCTCAACTTTACATCATCATTACGAGGTCGATGATAAAGATAAAGCATAATCAGCAAGTGGCCTTGCAAATATATCAAGTCATACTACATGGTTATGACAACATGATGAAATTGACTATGGGTCGCACCCGATCTCTGTGACGGCCGTGCTGGAAAACCGGCAGAATCATTCATATGACAGACGAATGCAATCTCCAAAAACTTTGTATATGCAAGCATCATGTAAACAAATAAAGATGGCCAAGGCGGAGCATTTGCGAAGTTACACGAGGTACGGAAAATCCCGGTTTCTACATGAAAAATGACCTGCAGCCCTCTATTCTCAAAATTTCGAAATTTTACAAGCTGAGATCCCAGATTAGTGAGTGACAAGTTTGAAAAGGTGCACACCGTATCTTCATGAGCCCGCAACATCCGGATCCCCTCTCAATGAGAGTACGAGATGAAAATGGATCAAGTGATTCAATGCCGTTAAGTCAATCTCTGTTCTACATACTACAGTAGTATACTCGGCATTCTCGGCACTTTTCTTAGGCGGAACTAGGAGCCCAAGCCGCCAAAGAAAAAAAGAACATTGCTCTGATGTCAGCCCGATAGTAGTGTAAGCAGTGATACTGACGAGCCCCAATAATAAAAAGTTACATAGTATTTTATTCATCACGCGTAACGGTCAGAGTCTGAACCTGCTCAGGTTTTTACTAGGAATAAGTACATATATCTAGTAGCTGGCTACCGTGTGGTTGAGAGATACTAAGGCGTGTCTGGCACATTGCATTATTCTGCCTGGTCAGCTTACGGCTAGTTGGTCTTGGTCGAGTGATTGAACAACCTTTACAGTTCGCAATTCTGCATCGACCAGACACCAGCGGAGATTGTTCAGTTTTATTGGTGCAGACGTGATAAAAAAAGAGATGGTATTTTTGTCTGCACATACAGCACCTTCACTCGAATGATTCGGCGCCAGACGATCGTAATAGAAGGCACTTCGTGATTGACAACGAAACATCCTCAAATGGTAAGGTCAAAGGCGGGAACACTTTGCCATTGTTCAGCACAGCCTGGACATAGCCACCTTTTCTTTCTCCCTGTAGACGGCGCGCTATCGAGTTTCCATGTCGCAAAAGCCTCCGGCTTGCTGTTTTCGCCTTCCGGTCAAAAGTTGCAGATCCCCTCTTCAAACCTTACGCCACTGTAGGGTAGCATCCTGTCTTCGCATTCATAGCGTCACGTGGACGATTGCTACTCGCCTTCGGATGCGTTTGTGGCGTGTCCGCCGAGAATAAAAAAGACCTTTAAGCTATGCAATGAGGTATTGTAATTGGATAGCTTGAGGATAATGATGTAAATCACTGAGATCCTGCTGTGCCGTCCAGGAACAAGAGAGTGGGGTGACGTAGATGGGTACAAGCGAGCATGGGCTGTCAGGCCTAAAACGGGTTACCGTAAGCAAGTGGGGCGCAACGTCCGGCTGGGCACGCAACGCTCCGCTTGGTCTCCTTTTTCTTTCAACGGCCCCTGAGATATGCTATCCATGTTGCCCGCGTCAGGGAATGAGCTTACAGTCACATTCAATGCCGAACAATTGCCACATTGTAGGCACATACTTACAAAAAATATAGAGGCATACTCAGAAGGCTTCACAGCATCCAGAGAGTCTATGTTATATGTGCCGATACCTATAATACCTCATCCTTGCTAGATCACTGGCTAACCGAATCACCGCCAGGTTTGTGGATGTCCTGCATTGTCCTTGGAAACCACTTCTATAATCTCATTCGTTGCTGAGCGGTGTCAGCCTATGTCAATGCTTCCCATTGTGTCCTGGACGCCCCCTATCACCCCACTTTGCATGGTTCAATGGGGTGTTGAAGTCCTTGAGAGTACTGCTTTCGCCACTTTTGCACGTTGTCAATGACCAGTCTTGAGAGATCTACCAGTTGCTAAAGAAAGAAAATTCACGTTAGACCTATGCTGTGGATTGCCCCTGGGGCTTCGCCTCCGCAGACTAAACCATTTGATTCACGACAGGGCTGATCACGATATACATGCATGCCGCAGGTCAGACTGGTGCATCTACATTGCGAGGCGCCATGTATGTGATGACCGAGGTCCTCAAACAATGCTTTTTGCACACGTTTGACTTGGTACAGCTGTCGGAAATGAACACTATGCGATTGTGTGGTCATCTACGCCGTTAACCGGTTGTTCAGCTCCGTCGACGTCACCGATGCCGGAGCCACAATATCTGGATGGTGTCCTGCTATCCTATGAGAGGGCATTGTGAGCACCACAATTACTCGAAGCGGCTGGACAGCACCTATTGTACATACAGCTATGCATAGTGGAAGTATATTCTGTGGCAACTATACACGTCTAAGGCGCCGCCATACATGTTCAACGTATAGAAATGCCGTGCCAAATATCACGCCCATACCGTGAATAGCCAAACGTCCGACATAGATCTACAATCCGTAACTGTAGATTCCCTATGTTTGAGGACAGTTTACCCGGTATCTTTCAACGTTCGGTGCCTCAACAAGATCTCCTCTCTCAATACCAGCCAGTCATCATAGTCAACCAGGAGCAGTAGAGCTAGGATGATTCGAGATCGACGTCACTCCTGACTGGGATCAGATTTGCCGTGAACAAGTTAGGAGTAGCAGGTGGGCCTGTACCTCTCCCATCGCCACATTGTGGCCGTGCGGTGCCCGTTCCTCCCCTGGACGATGACGATCTTCGTCCGGGGGAGTGGCAATGTCTAATGACGATGGACGTTACCCTCGAGCCCTGTACGTAACTTGGAATCGATCTTGATTGAATTGGTGTAGCAAAAAAAAAGGTATAAAGAGAGTAGGGAGTCCTCGAAAACTGAACAACATCACACTCACCTCATCAACAGTAACTACAACAACTCTTCTTCAATTCCAAGTAATCCAATCTGCCACCAAACTCCACCAAGATGCAGTTCACCATCACCACCGTTCTCGCTTTCGCGGTCACCGCTGCCTTCGCCGCTCCTCTCGAAGAGCGCCAGGCTGGTCTCTGCAACTCTGGCACCCCAGTCTGCTGCGCTACCGACGTTCTGAACCTCGCCAACTTGGACTGCGCTCCTCGTACGTTGTTTGTGTTCTCTCAATCCAACCATAATCGCTAACATGTTTGACAGCACGAACCACCCCCGCCGACATCAACACCTTCATTTCCACCTGCTCTGCTGAGGGCCAGCAGGCCAAGTGCTGCCTGCTTCCTATCCTCGGCCAAGCACTCATCTGCTCCGATGTCAACCCCACTACCCCTGCTTAAGCAGATCGCTACGTATTAGCGACGGACGGCTCGTGTAACGCGTAATACCTCATCGGGCCGTTGTCGGATGGTTCGCGACTTGTACAACATTTCTCTTTTTTTGTCATTAGGGTAATTGGTAGTGGTTCTTAATACACGCTTCACTTGCAATTTGTTTTCTATTTGTGTGCCATGCTTGATGCCTCGCCTGTATTTGGTCAACGTGCTGGCTAGCTTCTTTTGATACGCTTCGTGATGAAGGTCAATAACAATTTTTTCTAACAGTTGCCGATACCTATGGTTATGTCATACGAATTTTGGATCTTAAGCACGTATTTACATGTCTCATTACGCTGGTACTGTTGAGGTGAATTATGTATAAAAGGGAATACAACGAATTTTTTTTTGAAGTAACATACCAGATGTGTCTGAATTGGAACCAATTGTCTAATTTTGAGGTGCAAGCCTTCGACCAAAGTGGTATCTAAACCTCAGCAACAAAATCCAAACAAAGAATCATAAATAGCAAAGCGGCAAGCACCAAACATAGATGTACAAAGAACAGAATGACAAAGAATCGCAGCAGAGCAAAAGCCCTTCACACTCTACTCATCCATCAGCAACCACTCCGTGCTCCCCTGCTTCCACGCCTTCCTCAAGGGCCGATACTTCTCAGACCCATAATACGCACATAGTGACCGCCAAACCTCTTTATCCAGCATAACTGCATCCCGAAAGTAGATACAAGCATTGAACCACTGACTCTGTGCATCCCAGACAGCAAGCTCATCGCACCGTTCCGTAAAATCCGCCGCCTGCTGGATCAACGCTAGGACCTCGCCAAACAGCGGCGCCATAGGGACGTCGTCCTCGCACGGCCACTTGCAGTCTTTGGCTTGCAGGCGCAGGATAATGGATGCGCGCTTGAAGTCGGTGGCGACGGCTTCGAGACATGACTTTACGTAGTCAGATCTGAGGACGTTCTTCTTTTTGTGGGGGAGGACAAGACGACCGAGCATGGAATGGGACCAGATTTTTTGAGTGGCTTGCTCGGGGCTCGACCACGCGAAGGAGGACCAGGTCAGGGCGTTGAGTTGGTCAGTCGGCAGTTTGTGCAGGCCTGGGTCGTCGAATTGGAGTGCGCCTGAGTTAGGGAATTCGGATTGAGCGGGTCTGGACTTCGTGGGAGACCGGGGGGTTCTTGATGACTGCGATGGCGGCCTCGATGTCCTGTTACCTTTTTGGAAGGTGAAAGAAGAGGGGGTTGGCGTCAAAGTGAATATAAAAGGGCCTGGAGTAGCATCCTCTGTCACTATCACTGGTGCTGATGCTGATGCTGGCACTGGCACTGGCACTGGCACTGGCACTGGCACTGGCACTGGCACTGGCACTGGTACTGGTACTGGTACCGTTACAGGGATGGGCTCTGGTACATCCATAGCCTCTTCACCTGTGTGCAAGATGACTTGCAAGGTCTCCGGCACTACAGGAGAGGAGAAAGAGGTTTGATCCACACTCAGCTGCTCTTGTAACTGAGGCTCAACCCCAGCAAATTCCAGATCAGGCTCGGGGAGAAGAGGTGCATTGAACTGGAATTCCACCAGCAGTTCGTCCAGGCCAAACCAGATGGCAGCATCGCGAAACCTCCTGATGAACTCAGGTATTTCATTATCTGGATGATGAAGGAATTCCCAGCCGTATGGTGAAAGTAGTTCCCAGAAAGTAATAATCGATTGCTGCCAAGGGCGGCGATCTAGGGGAACCAAGCCCAGTCCAGCCGGGAAGAGTGGCTCGAGACACTGCATTGCTTCTTGTAGGAAGTGCAGTATCGAGGCAGCTGGGAACTCGTACCCTGCACCAATGGCGATGGTGCTTAGGAATATGGCCATCTGCTCTTGAATCTTGTGTTCTTCCTGGGCAACAAGATTCAATGCCCTTTCCATGATGATTTCGGGGCTTGGTGAGGATGGAGGAGGAGGAGGAGGAGGAGGAAGAGGCAGGGCAAGCGGGACTTGTAAGGGGGTTTTATCGGATGAGCGCTGAGGAGACTGTATAGCCGTGTCCAAGGGCGATACTAGGACAGTATCATTGTGTGGATATGAAGGAGTGGGAGGTTGCGGTTGAGGAGGTGGTTGGATGGCTTCGTGTATAGCCAAAGTAGGTGCTTGTTCCTTCGCAGAATCTCTTTCGATTCTGTGCTGTGGGAGGGGACGGTGATGTTGGAGGGGAGAGGAGTCGGCAAGCTGAAAGGTGTTTATGTTTGTAGCCAAGTAGCTTGAGGAACAAGCGGATTTGTAAAGCACCGGAGAAATGTATCGCGGCCGCTCTTCATCAAAGTAGCGGCGCGAGGGCGCAAAGGATTCACCAGTCGCGCGAAAGTGTTCGAAAGGAAAATCATCTGGTGGTGGATACAACAGAGGGGTTTCTGGTCTCGAGGGTGGTGGTGGTGATGGCGTGGCGAGCTCGAGTGAATACCCTTTCTCAGCAGCATCTTCGATACGATGCTGATATTCGTAACCGAACAGCCACTCCTTGAACGCTCCAGTGTCAAAATTGAAGCGTATACCAACGACAAATAGGACAATGAGAATCAGAAAGAACCAGATAAGGGAGAAAGAAATGATTGCATGAGGATCCTCCTGGAGGTCGAAACGGATGTCGTCGTACATTTCCCGGTACAGGTAGTCAACGATGTCGCTGCACGAGTCTGCCACCTCCAGGCAAATGTTGAAAAGTAAAGAGATGAGGGCCCACATCTTGTTTATGGAAAGACGATTCTATACGGCAAGAAGATATGATATCAGAAAAAAAATTCGAATATTATTCGTTGAGAGCTCAGGAAATTGTGAGATAAAGTAGTGTATGTGAATTACTATAGCTGGAGACGACTTTGCGGATAGTACCTTGTTTTGAAACAAATAGTGAGCATTGTGATTGTGAAGAAAGAATGTCTGCACCGAAGGCTCGTTTACTGTTTGCAATTCTATTATTATTATTGTTGTTGTTGTGTGAAAGTGTAAGCAAACGGAGAGCTTGGCGTGATGTCCGCAAGACGCGTGGGTGAATCAGTGAATAAAAGCAAGCCAGACTAGGTAAAATCAACAATGGTCCAAAAGCTGGAATAGGACAATAAACGGCTTGAAGGCATTGGTAATATGGCCAGGCGGTTGGGTCGGATTGGAAACCTAAGAGTGTCTTGGAAGTTGGTCTCTATGATCAAGTGTTTTTAGCCCAGCATTGTTTTACCAAATCGATCCTGATCTTGAAGCACCAAACAATGCTAGCATTATCATCTCCTTTCAATCTGCAAATCTAGTGCTTTTGCTAACACATACAGCATCTCGAGCCTCAGGCATGCAACGTCCCGCTCTTTCCCCATCCTGACCGGATTGCCCACAATAGCTTCCACTTCTATCCTTCGACCTGCCTGCACGTCTTGTAGCATACTGGGCTCGATACCAGCATTTTTGGGGATTCTGGCTTGGGCCCGTCCGAGCTGAACATCAACTTGCTCTCGTGTAATCTCGTGCCCATATGCGGCGGCGATATCGCGGATCTCGAGCATGACGGCGAGTAGCACCTCAGTGGCTTCTTTCGAGGCAGTCAGAACCTCGGTGTCTTTGCTGAGCGTGAGGGCGCATATTGGGTTCCAGGATGCGTTGACAAGGAGCTTGAACCAACGCTTGGTCTGAACGTCATCGTAAAGTTCTGCTGTACCACCTGCGGAGGTTACCAGGTCGGCAAAGGCTTTGGCATGTTTGTTGGATGCGGAAGCTGGATAAGCTCCCACCTGGAGCTGTTCTACTTCGCCATGCTTGATGACACCCGCTGGTCGTTGGGTGGCGGGAAGATAGACGACGGCGCTCACAATGGGGTTGTCTGGGTACGCCTGGACATATTCATCTTCAATGCCCACACCATTCTGGATAAGAACGATGGCCGTGCGCCCACGTGTCACAGCGGGAGCTATCAGCTTAGGCACCGTACCCGGAATAGCTTTGCTACAGACGACGACATAGTCATATGGCTCCTGCGACTGAGATGCTGCCTCTGTGCAGTCACGCACGACATGAGGCTTGAAACGTATATCGTTTCCGAAAATGGACGAGTTGATAAGAAAACCCTGTTCCTTGACGGCATCGTAATTGGAGCGACAGACAGCTGTCGTGGAGGCTACTTTGCTCAAGAGATACAAGTAGACGGTCCCGACGCTGCCGGCCCCAAAAAGCAATATTCGTGGTAGGCCTGCAGATGACATGATAGGATGTTGGTGAGGGGTTGTTGTCAGCTGGCGAGGGAGGACGACGTGTTAGCGCCTCTTCACGGCTGTTGCCGAATGCATGCCCCACGGCCCTCTCTGCTGAGATTGCGCATACATAGCATGAGTAATCCACCAGCTGCGACGACTAATGCTTGACTCTATCAGACACCCGATATGGTGTAGTTGATGTGCTGCTCCAGGGTCTGTTTGGTCCGCAGCCTTAGTTTCGGGTCAGTTGCCAATTGTGAGGCTTTTAGTGCTGGGGTGAGCTATATCGAGTTTTGACTGTAATGCTAGAGGGCTGTGTAATAGTAGTGAATAGTAGTAGATAGTAGCAATAGCAATGACGATCTCCGTTCCAGTTCAGCTGCTCATTGTGGCGCTTCTAGTGCTAGGACGAGTTATATCGAGTTTGACTGTGAAGCTGGGAGGCTGTGTACATAGTAGTGGTTATAGTAACGGCTGTTATGGAGCAGCTTCTGCCTATCATGTAGAGAACAGTGGAGGCTTGGGTACGTGGTGAACACTATAAGTATATCCTGGACATCGCCAACCTCCACAGCTCAAGAGATACAATTTCTGGCACCCTACAGTATCCTGCTGTGAGGACATCTGGCTCAGCTCAACCTAGACCGTCTTGTGCCCAACAAGGTTCAGCATACAGCATTGGCAGTATTTGGAGCTGAACAGTATAACTTTATACACATGTCACCTGCATGTACGCAGCCCGTAGCCACGGCAATCTCCATTCCAGTTCAGTTGCCAACTGGGACGCTTTTCGTGCTGGGATGAGCTATATCGAGCTTGACTGCGAAGCTGGATGGCTATGCAATAGTAGAAATAGTAGTAGCAATGTTCGGTTTTGGTAGGCTATTGGCAGCATTGGCAGAATGGCACAGATGCGTGTGACTCGAGTTGGCAGCGCATGGCCAAGATATTCGAACCAGACAGATGCGCACTCGGGTGCAAGACAGGTTTTGGGTTCTTAACTATCGGTAGCCACGCTGACAAGCTGAACTTCTAGTTGAGCAACTGACGTCGACGTTTCGCCAAACACAAAGCCAGTTGGAGCTTCAGCTTTCTCTACACTTGCTCTTTCTGGTTTAGCTCGACTGGGCACCGTGTGCGACCAAACGGCTCTCCAACTTCCCTCTCGCCCAGTCTGTCGGCTCTGCATAGTGCTCACACCTGGCAGCTTCAGCCACGTACGTGACAAGGACATGCCCACCGTTAGACACGAAGCCGGGCGATACCCATGCATACCATGGCTCCCCAGCCAATCCGCAGAAGCTTTTCTGAAAGAGCGCGAGTCCATCCCACAGCCGCACGGTGCGACGCTAAAGCGGGTCGTTTCAGGCAATTTAGCATCCCGTCTTCAATTCGTGGAAACCCTGAACGCCAAGCGACTGACAAGGCGAGGCCTCCGCCCCCGTCGCTGAATGATATGCTGGGCCATAGCCTCCAGGTAGTACAAAATACCAGTGCTTTTCTGAACTGACGCGCTCCCTTTTGCGTCTTAATGGCTGCGGCCCGGATCGCTTCATTTCGCGCCTTCGATTTCGCTTGAGCATCGTTCCTTTTAGCATCTCGCTCACCATCTCCAAAATGAAGCGCTACATCCTTGCAGCCTTGTACGCTGCTCCCGTGTTCGCTGTCAGTCAAGTAGCCCTCTTCGCAGACGAGCACTGCAAGGAGTCGCTGCGGGGTCTCGAGGGTCCAAATGGTTATCCAAATGGCACGTGTACGGATTTGCGACGCACCGGACGATACGGCAGCTTTCAGGTTGTGGGCCTAGATCCAGGCTGCACAGGTGAGTAGGAGCCTTGACTGTAGACAAGAAATCACGCATACTGATACAGACGCGTTGTAGTCACCATCTACGCAAAGGACATCACCGAAGACCCATGCTCAGGCTACCAGGAGGTGATCCAGCCCATTGATTGTTACAACTCCACCTTCGTATACTATAGCATCGACTTTTGTGATCCAAGCGGTGGCAGCCAGTCTGAACCCACCGTGAATTTGTCTTCACCTAGCGCCACCGCGAATCCATCTTCCTCAGGCTTGTCTACTGGCGCAATCGTTGGAGCTACACTTGGTGGAGTCGCCGGATTAGCCATCATTGTCGGACTGGTCGTGTTTTTCGTGTTTAGAAAACGAAAACAGGCACGTAAAACCCCGGAAGTTGCCCAATATGTCGCCTCTGAGCCTTCCGAGGTACAATCAAAGCAACTACACGAGATGGGACCAGGCACAGTCGTGTACAAGAGAGATGCGGCGGTGGAGGTTGAGCAGCCCGCTGCCGAGCTTGAGGGCACAGAAGTAGCGAGGACCTCCGATGAGTCGAGATCATTCCGCCAACAGTATACTTGACGACACGCAAGTCTGAACAGGCTCGACTATTGCCAATGACTATCCCAACTGAACTATTAAAGTTTCGGAACACTGCTCTGGTTTCGTGCTTGGATTTCATGGACTTCGTTTGCGCAAAATCGACACAGCCTAACATCAGATTGGGAACTTTTGGGACGGGCCATACCAATCACCAATTGAGCAGCCGAAAAGTGCTGATATGCGTCAAGACTCATGTTCAAACAACCTGGCTTGAGAAGCACAAGCGCTCGTTACTGGGCAGCTATTGTTAGGATCCAGAAAGATCTAGCAGTACTCTTCACCCTCAGAACCACGAAAGCTCCGCCCCCACAGACCCTGATTTCTACTCTTCGTCCCATGACGCATAACGGATTTCGATATTCCTTTCGGGCCAAGAATTACTCGGCATGCGGCCTAAGCCGGGTATACTACGGCATCCGATAAGCGCTCCCGAAACAGATGAGCCAAGGGTCTTGGTGTGATTTGACCTGCGTCGTGCATGATACGATCCAAAAATTGTTCTCTGTTTCTTATTCCCAGTAGAGTTATTCTTAATCTTGAATAGCGTGGCCTAATTCCTCGGATCAGTAGCCTTTGTATGGTATGGTGCATGATATACTCCTTGCTGAAGCCCACCCATTACAGGCGGTCCATGAACAGCTCGCTTGATAATTCTTAATTATTGTTCTTCTACCACAGGCTCTGCTTCAGATGCACAATGTCTCAAAGTCTGCCTCATGAAGTCTTCCTTGCTTGCGATGTGCGCTACTATCAATAATCTTTGTATCATATCACTGACAAATGTTTGGAGCCGAGGTGGCGCTTTTGATAGCATTGCTGTCTTTTCTATACAAGCATATAGTGTCATGTTGGAAGGTTATTTTGACAATGCATCACAGAAGACGGTTGTTGGTGAACAAACTAGATAGCAGTCAGGCTTGTGCACACTGTATTTTCGTCAACTTGGTTTCCTATGCTAGTCACTTCTTGACCTTGCTTTCCCTTTCTCCTCCTTCTGCTACAATCTCCCTGTTCATATTGCCTTCAACAGTAATGTTCCACGCCCCAGACCCATACAACTAGGCCCTGTCCATAGGAAAGTCTGATCTTCAGGCGCCAATGCATAAATGGCTCAATCTGTTCTATGATCTTCATCACACGCTAAGCCTATGTAGGTAGCCATTACTATTTAGTAATTGCTAAGTAAACTGTCCACATTCTTCGATACCCATTCTCTTCTTGCCTTATGCGGCATGTTCATCTTCGGCCAATGGTCACACCACATACTTTATAAGTTTCCAGTAATCACCGTGTTCAACAGTTTTGCCTTGCTCCTGCCCAAACCAGTATGTTGGGCTGACCAATCCTCGCGTTCTTTTACCAGGAGCACGATGCCTGCGCTGCGAGACTTCTCGGGACCGTCATCAATGGTTTTCCAAAACTACCTAATATGGTATGTTGAGCTCGGACCACCACTGATCCAAAAGTTTTGGGATTGGATGTGGCGCCGACGCACTACCGCAATTCACCCTTCTCGTGTGTCTTTGATTTCTTGTGTGTTCTTGTTGCATTGCAATTCGTCTCGAGCCTCTCACGGTCGATGTCTGCATGCTCGAGCACCGTCCGAGCTGTTTCACGCTCTCGCATTCCACCAGTGAAAACGCTTCTCCCGTTCCTCTACCAAACGACCACTATTCAACAATGTCGAACCGCCACGCGACCAATTGCTCGCCGCAACATTGCCTCACGATCGCGCCTGAGCAATGGAGACGAAATCCCTTTTGTAGATGAAAACCTACCCCCTCCCATCGACCAAGAGCCGGCACGCAAGACAACCATAACAGGCTCTGAGCGAGCCGCGTTCGAGAAACTTTACAAGAAGTTTAATACTGAGGGGCGACAAAAAAAGGAGAAAGACCATGTCGTGGAATTGGATCAGATAGCAGATGAGTACTACGAAGACGATGAAGAGAACGCGAAGCCATCTCTGGACGAGATTTTCGACGAAGCCATGAAAGGCGAATCGCGATCACGGTCAACGCATACACTTGCCCAACGACAGAAGGCAGATGATCAGCCTGCAAAGGAAACTACCACTGGAATAGAGTCTGACAAAGCACGCGGTAGCAAGAAAAAGGGCAAAGTCTTGGAAGCAGCACAGTTTAGAGCGATGTGGCGAGCGGAGCGCCAGCGGGTTGACATGCTTCTTCGTAAAGCAACCACCGACCGCGATCTTTTGCAGATTCTTGATCGCGAGGTTCTCACAAAAGTTCGGGAACTCGACCTTGACAACGTCAATACTGGTGGAAGCAGAGCCCCAAGCACAGAAGTCAACGACGGTGCCATGACGAAGAGTGTTACGGGGCCCAAGTCTAATTCCAAACACTCTCCACTCTCTCTAGAACAGCGTGTCCTGTTCCATAATTACCCACACCATCTCATCACTGCCATCGCCACTCTCCGCTCAGAGTTTCCTTCCTCACCGCTTCCTCTCTCCATTTTACCAATGATCAAGAGCCTCGGTCGCTCCTCTCACGCCCTTGGTGCCACAACAACACTTTACACGTATCTGATACGCACAGCATGGATCCAACAATGCTCCTACACCACCATCGACACTCTCTTGGCTGAAATGGACAGCAATGCTATCGAATTTGATCCTGATGTCCTCGACTTGTTGAACGCCATCATCAGAGAATATAACCAAGCGAGGAGCGGAATTCTGGGGCGAGATGTACAGCAGGTATACAGCATGGAGCTGCATGCTGATGATATTGGCAAGATCTATAGCTGGAGGGAAGTTGTGATGGAAAGATTGGGATTGAAAGGTGACGAGAACATGCTGAGTAGCACTTTTGCAAGAACAGCTCCACAGTCACGGGGAGTGAGGAGGGACACTCTAATGTCCAAAATTAGCACCCGCTCCCAGAGTCATGAGAAGTGGAATGTCGGTCCAAACGCAGGCCAAAGCAACTCAACGGTGAAAAATGGCAGCCGGGATGACAGTCCACTTATCGAAGGTGCTGACCCATCCAACACCATGGCCAACAAAGCTGGCGAAATAATTCCATCTATCGAGGGAGTTGCCGCAACAGAACTTGAAGGCCAGCAAGAGAACGGCATGCCTATTGCAGAGTCCAACGAGCAAAGTCAAGACGACGAGCACCACCACGCACCCAAGGGACCTGCCAAAGTTATGTTATAGATAGATTTATCATGTACCATAATGTAAATTTATACTGGTGAAAGCTCATTCGCACCCCATCCCCTCAAACTTAAGTAGTGACCGTAAGCTACGGATAAAGAAAATCAAAAAGTGTGCTAAGAACACTCAATTCGTTTCGCCAGTAAACGCCGAATTCATATTTGTACAGCTGAACATATTTCATCGCCTCCATTGGTCTACAAACTCTCCCAACCCCCATTGTTCACGTCACCCTCCAATCTCCTTGCGATGAGACTTTGTACCCCACCCTCGAGCCATACCTTCCTTAGCAGCGCATCGTACCGCTTCTGGTTCAGGAAGAGCTGGTGATGACGGCGCAGAGCTGGGTCTACTTCGCCATGCTTGTCGAGGTAAGGGGCTAAATGCCACGTGCCATGGTCGAGGTTGAGGAATAGAACCATGCACTTACGGATATGGATGAAGATTCCGATTTGACCGCCGCATCTGTGAGGTAGTTTTGTTTAGTAAGACACTTTTGTTATATTCATGTAAGGACAGAGTGGGTAACGTACTTCGCTAGATGCTGATTGCATCCTCCACGATTCTTATTCGTCATGCAACATACGGCTTGGCTACACATGATCTCTCCACAGAAGAGACATAATGCTGGGTCTGTCAATTCTTTGCCTGTTGTTGGGCAGCGGCGTCGTATCGCTTCGTCGGTGAGCGTGTCGTAATTCTTGGGCAGGCCTACAAGCTCAAAGATTGTGGGATGTGAGAGCGTTATCGTGGGCCTGAGGGGATTGTTGCCTGCTTGTGCCCATAGTAGATGCCGCAACCAACCACCAATCATGGTTCTAGTGGTCTGTGCTGCGGTTGTGCGTCCGCTGAATGAAGCAAAGATTTCGTCGAGCGATGGTAGCCGGAGGATAGTGGACAATCGTGCGAGTTCAGGCTCATCAGAACGTTCCATGGAAACATGTGGCAAGTCAATACCATAACGAACGTGCATCAAGATTGCAGCTTTTCGAAGGAAAGGTAGCGCATATGTCGATACCATGGTATGAATAAAGTAAAGAAAGTTTGGGTCCTTGAATCGTGGAGGGACAGACATATTGTCAATATCGAGCGAGGAAGGCGAGTCCCCTATGTCGATCACATTGTAGATGACACAGACAAAGAAGAGCAGATTATTCATCTGTTCTGGTGATCCAAAGCTGCTGCTGACCTTTTCTGGGTTGATGAATTGTTCGGGATTCGAGAAGAGGAGATCAGAGTCTAGTGGCATGTCTTCAGTCGACTGGCGCCTCTTACCCAGAGCGAACACAAATACCACCCGAACAATTTCGGCAAGGTAACACAGTCGCATTATATGATGGATGTCGAGGTCTGTCGTTGAAGTCATAACGACAGAACACTGGGAAAGAAAGATGAACGGATCTTGACAAAGTAAAGGAGCAATGCCTTTGAGATCGAAGCTCAATACATCTGGGTCATAGATGCCGGGATGTCCTACAAACAACTGGCGGAATTGGCGGTGTTGCATCTCGGAGAACTCGACCATAGTCTTACTTGGACTTTGACCTCGGAAGGCACCAATCGCGATGTATGAAGAAACGCTCTCTGAAAAGACCCGGAGATGCGTGATCGTCTGTGGGGAGATCCTGTCAATCAGAGTTCCGCGCACCGCTTCAGACTGCACGCCTCGTTGAGCAATCTCTGCAGCAGCAATTGAATATCCAAGAGCTTGCGCCAGAGTATCCACATATGTGAAGTCATCTGGGATTGCTGGTGTGTGTGGGTATGCGAACGAAGATTGGATATTGTTGACCTTCAAGGTGTCCTTGACTCTCCAATATATCCTGAGCAATTCTCCCATAGAGACATCTCGATTCATGGTTGGACTGGTTTGAGACGGACCCAATCCTGGTTCAGTCGCTTCCAGAGGCTGCACTCCGAGGAACGCAGGAACCTGGAATCTGGCCGCAGCAATCTGTGCCTGTTGTTGTGCACGAACCTCAATCGGCAACGGTGGTTTAAGGAGTTCAGGAAGTCGACTAGATACGGGTTGAATGAAGCTCTTCTCTGCGTATTCGAAAAGTATCTTCTGGTCATGTGACATGTCTGCAGGGGCTTTCAACCCTTTTTCCAGACTCTTGCATGTCGTAACCAGCTGTGACTCGAGCCAGTCATCGAATTTGTTCTCAGTCTCTAACACACCAGTACTGGAGACTTTCTTTGCCTTCCAGATGATTGGAAGGAATAAATTACCAAGAGCTTTGCAGAGTGGACACATGAATTCCTTAAGCTCAGGTCTTTCGGGGTGGTTCCTAGCAATTTGGCTGACATGGCGCCTCTGAGTGGCATTGAGATACACCTCGAAGCAATAAAAGTGCATAATGTGGCCACAGCCAGTAGTGACTGGGCCGGGCGCCACAGAGGCTGGGGGGAATCCCTTGCCCAGTTCCTGCCTTTCGCTAGTTACTCGTTCACCCGTAACAGTCACCTTCTCAACCATGCGTCGATTTTTACCAGCAACACCAAACGGTCGTAGGTCCTCGGCGGATCGGTCAAGACTACTTGGAGTTTGAACAATTTCGTCTACCCACTCTGGATCTTCGAGAGGTGTTTGCCGAAGTATCCTGCTTTCAGAAATGTATCCGAAGGAGCCGTAGAGCCTCTGTTCGTTGCAGTCTTCTTGACACAGTATGCATGTGCCAGACGGGAATTTGAGAGTCTTTTCTTGTTCAACAAGTCCTCCTGTCTCGTCTTCAAGGTCACTGAAGTCATCCTCACCCCAATCGAAATCCTGGTTGGCCATGAATTTTCCCTGTTGCTCTTTGAATGCGGCCATCACCTTTGCCTGTCGCTCAAGAGCTTGTTTCTTCTTCAGCTCCTTGTACTCCTTGTCTTGAGGCGCAGGCGAGGCCGTGTCCATCCTGTCGGCCGGCATGTTGAGTGCAGCAGCAGCGATAATAAATGAATCTTGCTGGCGCTGCTTGAGTCGATGAAGTATCAAACTGATTTTCGGCTCACAAGCCTTGAAAGCTTCATTTTCATGAAGAGATTTCAAGATTGAAAGAACAGTAGGGCAGCCCTGTATACCTATGCTAGCATTTTGAGTCAACACTGACGTGACGAAAGAGTCCGGAGCTTTCTCAGACCACCCGTGCTCCGTATTCTTGTCTTCAAGCACGGCTACAAGGAGGAGCTGTAGAACGAACTGAATGTAGGTCTCCACACGAGTCGCTGGTATGTTTGGTGTAACTGTCGCTGCCTTCAAGCCATATGACAACAGATAGTAAATGATCTGGATGAAGAAAGGGGTTCTTGTGAAGGCCGAAAGATCCCGGAACAGGCCAGAGGGAATCGGACGGAGTTTTGGCTCGTAGACAATGTCACTCGCAGGCTTGCCGGTTTGCTTAGCAACATAAGCCTTGTAGATATTCTCTGCCTCCTCCCTCTGGTTTCTATTGTACTGGTGGAGATATGGGTCGATCAGTTCAATATATTGCTCTTTCAACTCAAAAGTGCCACTGTCGGACAAGCCCTCCGGTGGTCGGAATCTTGTCATTTCTGAAAGAACCTCAGGGAACTCATCCATATTCTGAATCCTGTCTGACAACCGTGCTGTCATGTCGGAAAACGAGAGTGGCTTGAAACACAAGACATGCGCAATGTCCTTGCGCATCGCAGCCAGTTGAGATTCATCGTTGTCTTCTATGGGTATCAATGAAGTCCGCTCGCTGAGAATAATGATGAGCAAATGCACAAAGTCTTCTACCACATCGATGGCTTGGCTGTCCTCAAATCCGTGGTGGCTAGCTTCGTATCTTCCAGTCATCCAGCCAACGAGTCCGAAGCGATCGACCATTGAAGCTAGGAAGACTGACGGATCACACAGAACAAGAGCAGACTGTAAGAGGAATATGTCTCGCTGATGGGACACATCCCTCTGCGAAACACTCCGGTATTGAGTCATCTGGTGTCGTAATGTTATGCCGTTCCTCACCCATATTCCTGCGCGCATCTGGGCCAGCCACGAACACACTCGAAGTGGGAAATCGAACATGGCGAGTAAGTACTCCTCCGGCTCATGGATAGGAATAGGCGCGACAGCCGGACCGAGATCCATCTGTAATTCGCTATGAGAAAACAGAAGTAATCGCAGGATGTTCTCACGATCCATGCTCCGGGCTCGATCAATGAGCCACGACACAGTATAGTGAAGCGCATGGTGGAAGCTCATTGGCTGAGTGGCAACAACGTAGTCGACGATCTTGTAAGGCTGCCTTGGTGAGGATGGCTCAGAGTGGAATTCAAGATGATCGAAAAGCTTGAACTTGGTCTCGTCTTTCAGTTCAGTCTGATCGAAGCGTTTACGTTCGGCGCCAAGTGAATTGACAATCGCCACTTTTGCGGCTGCGCGTATTGCACGTTGGATGTTAGTCGGATCTTCATCGCGACTCCAGGCAAAAGATTCTGCAAAATGTCTGCACAGCTTGTTGATTTCCCGGGTGATTAGGGATGCGCTGATCCAGGCTTCGGACTCAAACTCTAGGTGCTCGCCCACCTGCCGCACATTGGGACAGATGCCTTGGTGAAGCTTAACAAGATCAAGAAATTGCAGAAGGTATCGCGGCTCTTCACGAATCCTCTCCTGGACAAACTCGGATCCAAGAAGATACTTCATGTCGAGAAAAAAGTGGTACATGCGACGGTTGGTCACGGCGCCTTGCTCAAAGGCCAATGTTGCTTTTGGGTCGACGTTCGAGGGATAGCCTACTTGGCGCGTAGTCAGAAAGGTGTAAAGAATGGCCATGAGGTTGGTGAGGAAATTGCCTCGTTCGACAACTTCTGACGTGATTGACGGCGTCGTCAACATTTGAAGTGATAGATTGATGATAGAGTGATCTGGCTCGCGATCTGCGATGAGATACAGTTGAGCTAGAGCAGTGTAGACGCCCGCAAAGCGTAAACCTAGCAAGCGCTTGAACTCTGGAATTGTGACGACCGTGCTGATGAAGACGTCGCGTATGCCAATGCGCAATTGTTTCCACATTCGCAAATCGTACAGTATAAGGTAGTCAAGCCGCAGGCGTTGCCACAGGTCCTCATGGGGAGGAGTTCCAGGCTTCTTGCCGTAGTTTTCAGGTTTCTCCAACCAGTATTTGGCAGGCCGAGCAGGTCTTAATGCTAGCGTCCGAGTGTGTGGTGTCTCGGGGACGGGCAACATGGGCTCGACATGGCTAAGTGACGGTGCACCAACCATTGGTTCGCTATCAGACTCCGCGGGTGTCACACTCTGTTCAAGTTGACCACGCTGGGTTTGCTGAGGTGGCGGTGGAGGCGGCGGTGGAGCAGGATAACCTGCCATGGTGGCTTCAGATGCTTCGAGAGTCTCGTCTGCACTTTCGTATGCCTCCATTTCGACATCTCCATCTTCATCTTGAGCGCCAACCTCGTCGATATCCATGTCATCTTGGACATCGGCTGCAGGCTCGCCCTCATCATCCTCATCATCATCGTCTGAGCCAGTGGTATCATCAGTAGCATCGGCAGCTCGCTGTCGCTGGACACGGATGATGCGAGCGCGCCGTTGTATGGGCAACAGACCGCTGAAGAAGCCATCCATCTCAGCTTGTTTATCCTCCATTTCGTGATCGTCAAGACCGTTCTTGCCTATGCCCTGGTTTGATGCCTCACTACCAACCCGCCATGGCTTCAGCAGCTCCTCACAAACAGTGCGTCTCAGTATCTGGCTGTCTTCGCCGACGCTGCACCCCGCAATGTCCGAAATCCACTCGATGATAGCACCACCCATCTGTTCCCTGAATGTGTCTCGGGCAGATCGAATTGTGACTGTCAACTTAATCTCCTCAATGATTTTGGCCATTCTGAGTAGATCTCTGATATCTGTTCGGTATACAATCGCACTGCGCCCCACTTCATTGATCTCGTAAGCCTTCGCAAGGCCAAAAGCCAATTTCTGTTTACATGCGCGTGCGACTTGGTCTCTCACATCATTGACCGTGTGCTTCTCATCATTCCATAGCACCAAACAGTATTCATCACACTCTTCAGACTGTGCTTCAGAGCCATACCATCTTGACGTGAGGCGCGAGTTGCGCTCGTCTTGTCTAATCGACTCTTCGCTCTTGGGTAGGCGCAGTTGTTCGGGGGAACAGGAGAAGACATCGATGAGATAGTCTAGTGTCCGGGCGATGGTAATGCGTATTGTCTCGGCGAGTTCGTCTGGTAACATGGTGCCCGCTCGAGCCTTGCCAGCCGCCTTGGATTCCTGTCCCGGGTCGGCCGAGTGTATGTTGCAGTGTACAGGCCGCACCCACGCCTCATCATCTCCACAGTCACAGCACCCAGAGTTTCCAGGCGAGACACTAACAAAAACCTGGTGACCCTCATGGTCTGATGCATCGAAGCAGCGAGCACATAGGACGCACGTATCATCGGCGGTACATGTCTTACACCGGTAAGTAGCCTCGCCGTTCTTGAAGATATGTCCACATGGCTTGCCCCTCGCCGCTGCTGTGTATTCTGCACCCTCTACTGCGCCCTGTGCGTCGCGCAGGCTCCATGGCTTCTCGCTGTCGGTTTGCGGCCCATTTGGAAAGAAGAGAGGTAGGAAGTCGTCACGGCCAGCAAGTGATCGGAATAGTATCTCGCGCAGCTCACGATCAGCAGTGACTTCGAAGCGATAGTTGTGTCGTCTTGGCAGTTCGCGCAGCTGTCGACATAGTTCTTGTTCGTGTAAGGACATATACATGGTGCAGCTCCCGCAGGCGGGATGGCGGGGTTGTCAGATGGCCCGTGAACGCGATGGAAACCGATCTTGTGTGCGGAAAAAGCAAGATAGGTGTTGGCAGTGGTTGATGTGGGCCTGCCACGTGAGTGAGGGTTGCGTGATTGCTTGGGTTTCTGTGGTGAGACAGACGACGGGATGCGAACGCTATGTCATAAGTTTGGAGGTGAGGTCTGCGCAGGGCGGACCTCCGAGCCCTCGCCCAACGCCACCTGCCAGGAGCGCTTGCCCTCGAGTACACACTAATCACTTCACTAGGAGCAAAAGACGGGTAGGTTGCGCCATGTGCTCTCCTGCAGCACTTGAGTGCGCCATTTGGATATTAGTTTTAAACAAGGGCAAATCTATTTGTCTTCGTCACTAGACTCGGTTGGGGTATGCATGACTTCTTCTACACTACCAGACAACGCTGCGCAGCATTTACAGCAAGCATCATTTCCAACTACGGGCCAAATCACGTAAACTTCAGCGTGCATCGACCTCGGCTCTGCAGAGCCAAGGCTTCTCTTCAGCGCAAGTGCACAGGACAAAACAAGCGTCACCGCCTCGGATTTATATTTCGCATGCTGTACAATACACTGCCATGAAGTGTGGCCGTCCCCGAGAACCGCAAAGAAAAATCTATGTCATGCCGGAGTCGTCGTCTAGTCGCTTTTCCTACTCGTCGTCCTCAGCGGCCTCCATGTATCGGTGCTTGATGTCTTTCCATTGTCGCTGTAGACTGTGTTAGCCCATGTCGTCCTCAACAAGCAGATGTTACATACACCGCGGTTGACTCTGTCCCAGATCTTGTCGGAAGAGGTGTCGAACGCCCTGTTGTTCCCATCAGCTTCCATGCCTTGCCCACTCAGATAACCCCCATCCTTGCGACGTACAGCTGAAGGCCGAAAGCGGCACCGAAGACGGTGAACAACATAGTAGTGTTGCTGCGGAGGACCGCGCTGTAGTCAATGGTTAGTCGTAGTCGGTCGAAGGATATGCGCGGAGGAAGACTTGCTTGTAGACAGTGCCGAGCATCTGGACAGGACTGTTAGCAGGCACATAAGACCGTTTTTGCATCAATTAACTTACGCCAGACATTTTGAGCGTGTCGAGAGGGCTTGGTAGGCTGTGTGACGAGATGGGGGGATACTTTGCTGTCGGTGTCAAAGGGTGAAGTTCGTCGACAAGATTGAAGCTCTCGCGTCACGGGGATTTTCGCTACGCTGATTGGCTGTCCGCGGCTACCGCTTGGCCTTGCGCTTCCTTTCACCCCCACCACGACCATCATCCTATTGCATCCTGCCGGTAGCCTAAACCGACATAGCCCAGGTGCACAGCAACTGGCTGGAACGAACTGGAAAAAGCCTCGCATGAGCAATTGATACCCAAGACGCTGTTGCGACAACCTTATACCCTCAGGTGCCAGCCCCGACGCTATGCCTTCAGCAGCCACCCCAGCCGTCTCGAAGGCCGGCATCACAACATCGGCCACCGGTGAACGTCATATCCCTTCTTCTGTGAGGTCGGATGGTTCCATACGCAAAGAGATTCGAGTTCGCCCAGGCTATCGCCCGCCCGAAGATGTGGAACTTTACAAAAATCGCACCGCTGAGGGATTCCGGAACCGCGGTAAAACTGGTGTGCCAGGTGCTGAGGATCTAAATAAAGAGGACAGTACCACCAAAGCTAGCCCGGCTGCAAACAAAAACGCGAAGCGCAGGGAAGCCAGAAAGAAGGCCGCTGCGTCCGCAGCCGACAGCAAGGAAGAGCCCGCGGACAAGACTGCTGAAAACAAGGACCAGGCCAGCGCAAATGCTGAGCCCGAAAAGGTCGTCGATCCTGAGGCTGAGAAGGAAAAAGAAGCCAAGAAGCTTGCCAAAAAGCTAAGGCAGGCTCGTGAGCTCAAGGACAAGAAGGAGAAGGGTGACAAACTGCTTCCGGAGCAGTTTGAGAAGGTCATCAAAATCAACGAGCTGATTCGCCAGTTGGATACCCTTGGTTTTGATCCTCAGGGCGAGAGAAAGAAGAGCGAAACTTGAAGCAAGTCACACGAGCTACTTTGAATACCCGTACAACTATCGCCCAGGTCAGTGGGAGGCCCAATTATCTTATGGATTCACACGGCCATTTCAGGGACCTTCCGAATCGGAAAATGATGCACGCCTTGGTATTAGCTACCAGGATTGGGACATTCCACTGTCTGAGCTGATATATACGTCCTAGAAAGACCAATAGCTCGTTTCAAGGATTTGCCTGCCATCGAAACCATCCACGGGTCATCGGTCATCACTACCTCGAGCACAAGGTCATTTGTTAGTCGAAAATGAGAGTTTTTTCCACGGTGCTGAGGATATAGTGACTGGCCTGGTATATGCGAGCTCGGCTCATGCACGAGTCTGAAACCATGTATAATACAGAGTAAACATAGAGAACAGCTAGCCATGGCAACTATCCTTACTTTGGTCAAACAAAATGTGATTTACTATGTACAACATCACCTACATCTTCACATGGATCGCATCAACAAACTTACAGCATCTAGAAAGTACCAAGGCCAACCTAAAATTATTATTCTTTGTACGCAGTCCGTTCCGCCATGCCATTGTGAAGTAGCGTCACCAAGTTGCGAAGTAGGTTCCGCTGACTTCACGCCACAGCCTTCATATCGAATAAAGGCCAGGTTTTACATTGTTTTGCGGCTGTTGTTACTTCTTCACGTCAAAAAATTAGTGCTAAGTATAAGACACTTACTACACTGTTATAATAGTAGTAGTGCTACTCTATTTTCTAGTTATACCGTGCGACCAAGAGCCCCTACCCACTCGCTAGTCCATTTATTGCTGTGCGGGAGGTGGCGCTGGTCCACGTAGCATGCGCCTTCCAGTATAGAAACTACTATTACCAACATTAACTCTATCTTAGCAAGCGCTGCGCTCTATTGACCAACAAAGCCTTTAGCACACCTTACAGCATATCTCTGAAAAGACTATGGATTTTATCAGACAGTGGCTAGACAGCTTTGGGCCGTAGTACGGGCCACACACAATGCCACCAACACCGCGTAGCATAACCACTAGCGAGCACCGCGCTTTCAGGTGCCAAAGACACACTTCAGAGACCCAGGCCTCAACTGGCTCTGAAACGGTAGGTCCACAAACATACCGCAAGAGAAATATGCACTTCACTGACATTTATGTAGATCAAGTAGTTGATCTACCACACGAGATGGACGAGTATATACGATCGATCTTGGGCATCGCATCATGGGAAAGCACAGTGCAAGCTCCAAAACCAACTTAGATGGGACCCACATTTTATCGAGTTGGCAGAAGGCTTTTGGAGCCAGTCCCGAAACCTCGCCAGCAGGTGTGTGCTAGAAGCCCCTTGGCCATCGAGCCTAGATCAGATCTTGGGCACTGTTGCAGGCCGGGCCCATACAGGAGACTGTAGGGTGCCAGAAGCTATTGTATTGCTTGAACTATGGAGGTGTGCCGATATGCAGGGTCTACTTATAATGTCCTTCACGCGCCCTAGCGCCCACTATTCTTTACAGGGTAGACAAAGCCTACTCCATAACAGGCACTATAGCCAGAGAATTAAGAGGCACTGTTTAAACAAATGTTTCCGAAAAAGGTGAGCTTGCCTTTGTATTGGAGTGTAGATTATCAAACTGCAAGTCAGGTAAGAGAAGCTTTTGGGGCGTCTGCTATCGTCCTTCTAGCGTGATTCAAGAGGCTCTATTGGTACAAAGAAATTGTGTATTAAAATTATGCATTATCTGCTATGTACTCGTGCAACGACGTCTTCTTCCTCTGTAGGCCATGAAACACCTACTCTGTCTAACAAGTGAGCCTGAAATCATCAATACGGATGTTGATGGAGCTGCGAGCGGTGAGGTGGCAATTCAGCGTTCCTGAGGTTGTCCTCGCCACGAAGGTATTTCCGGTACCTTGCCACAAAGTAGGACCAACGCTCCATCTACCCCGTGTGTCCTCTCGACTTGTGATAGACTGCGACCAGAAGCTGTGCTCACTGAAGCCGCAGTTGATGGAGCTGGCCGGGGTGTTGTCGTGGAAGTACATGTAGGAGAAAGTGTAGGTAACACCAGGTGTTAGATTGTGCACTTGCTGGGTCAGAAAGGTGCCGGTGCCTTGGCTGCCAGATGAGAGCAGGTAGGTGGAGCCGCTGTTGTAGCCGCCGCCGACGGCGCCCCAGCCGGCTGGAGGATTGTTTGCACCATATACAGTCTGGCTCCAGGCGGTCATGCCGCTTTCGAAGCCAGGGTTTTGGATCAGGTTGACACCACTGGCAGTGCAGGTAGGGGATGGCGTAGCCGTCGAAGTCACAGTCTTGGTTGAAAGAGGGAGAGTAGTAGTGGTGGTGGTAGTTCCAGATGAGGCGGTAGCAGTGGTGGTAGTGGTAGTGGTAGCAGTCTCTGTAACAGGTGTAGCTTGAAGGCTGCAGGCCGAAGAGATAGCAGTGGGCGCAAAGGTTGCGAGGGCAGCGGGCGTTTCGGGGCTCACATCACGCCTCTGAAGAGCTTGAGTAGTTGTCGTAGTAGTTGTTGTCACGGGCGTGACGGTATTGACCTGAGTAGAAGCGGGCACAGTGGTAAACGCAGTGGCAACTACAGTCGAAACCGGAGTAGTGTATCCGAGAAGAGTAGAGCAGAAAGGCTGCAGAGATGAGGCAGCAATAGCTGTCTTTGCGGCGGCGACATCGCAGGGGAGCTTAGGCTTGCCAGGATCAGTGGTATTGGAGAAGGAGTAGCTGTACTCGATCGTGTAGTGGTCGTCTCCCCTCCATTGGCCGTCGTTGACTGCGTAAGTCTTGTCCCACTTCTGGGTGTACATTGAGCAGTACTGGCCTTGGGGCTCGCCATTCTTGTTCAGAACGTAGGTGTTGAAGAATTTGCACAGCATGCGACCATTAAGGTGTTCGAGGTTGAATTGAGTTTCGGCCTCGCATGCAGCAGCGCATCGCTGGGCATCAAATGGCTGGCCGTCGTTGAACAGCTTGTATCCCATGTACTGCAGAGGAATTAGCAGGTCATGTGTGATCGAGATGTTTAGTACGTACAGTATCATCACCATTGCAGTCGCTTGGAGCGTTGATCGCGACGTTATTCAGGTACTCGCCGCTGTAGCCGGGAACGGTGGGCACTCGTTCGTCAACATAGCCTAAAAATTGTAAGCCAATTTACTTCTCCCATATCATGACGTTTGGAGGCATACCGTTGGATCCAGCGATGACCACATGGAAATCATTGCGCCACTGTCCATCATTGACGGCGGTGCTAGGACCAATATAGCTGCCCCACATCACACACTTAATGACCGTGGTACTGGCGGGGTTGGGACAGGCATCTGCTGGAACAACGGAGGGGTCTCTCTCAAAGTCTGCAGGCGGTGTTAGTGGATACCAATGTTAGGATGCGTAATACTGACAGATGTTGAAGGAGGAGCAACCCTCCTTGGCAGTACAAAGGGCAGCACAAGCCTCGGTATCGTAGGTGTCCAAGGTGTTGTATCCAAGATAACCAATGGCGTTGTTACTGGCCTTCAGGTTCTTGAACTTGCGTGCATAACCAGCGGGCGTGGGAGCATTGTTGGCGGCATTGGAGATCTCCTCCATAGCCAAGAAGGCTTCCGGGGTATCAGGAGTAGGAACTGGACCCTTTCCCAGAGGTTGCTCTGAGCAGTCCCAACCTCTACGCTCTGCCTTCTTGTTCGCAGATGCAGGATCAGCGAGGACAGATGCGTATGTCCCAGAAACAACTGGGTCAGGAGCGTACGGAACAACCTGAGTACCAGCACCCTCACCGGTTGGAACCTTTTCAATTGGTGCTCCGGGAATAGCTGCAACTTCTTCGAGGGGAAGTAATTGAGGAAGAGCTGCTGCGCAGCCTGTCATGGCCAGGGCCGTGAAAGCGTGAACCGGATGCATGATGAACGGCAAAAGATAGAACCAGGCCGAGGAGATGAGAAGAGCGAATGATGCTGGATGATTCCTCTGTACTGGATCACCGACGGGCTTTATAGACAATCACGTACGAGCAGTGTAAAGACTTTCGAACGGAGCTGCCGAAAAGCTAGATGTGTGGCGTCCGCCTCCAAATGTTGTGGACTGAATCTGACGAGCCTCGCCACCAGCATCTTTCAGCTGAGCTGGCAGAAGTAGTCTGTGGGTAGTGACTCGAGGATGCATTGGTGAACTGACCTAGGGCAGAGAGCTTACTACACTGAGAGAAGGCAGTTAAGTCAGCAGTGCGCCAAAAGCTGCACATTCTAGACTTCAGATCTAGAACAAACTCCCATCCGCTTAGCATCAACAACTAATTCTCCAGAACCTGCCATCTTACACGTGCCTCGTCGCTTACGGCCGAATATACAGCACTCCCATTCCACGCCAAGATCACGCTGAACCTTTTCCAGATCGTCACTAGACTAGAACGGACGGTAGATAGACCTCAAGCGCCTCCCCAGAGAGAGCATATTGAACAGGGGAAAGAATTCGCGTACTAGCGGTAAGAAGGATTACAATATGGTACTAACTGTAAAAGAAACTGACGACTCACTAGCCATGGGCGAATAGTGCAGTGACTCGGTAACAGGAAATGGAAAAGTAGAGAGGGTCCCCGATTCAGTGAGAAGTCGGCATAAGCCATGCTGAATCCGACAGCATGGAAAATCTAGCCATGGCGTATCGGACAGGATTGCCGGATCAACGAACGGGTGTCCGCAAGATTTGCGGATATGGGCGACATGTTCGGGAAGCCGGTACCCTTGTAGCCAAGTAAAAAGCATGTGATTGGCGTCTGGTTGATGGCTTGCGGGTTCCTTGCAGAAAGCCCACGGCTGCATGAAAACATCCGAGCCCGCCTGACTCTCTCATTGCTGTAGTGCTGTTGTGCTCGCCTATCTTCACTAGGCGAGACCGAGATGTTGCCGTAGGCATACGCCCTGACTAGCGAAGCGATATGCCTAGTCCGCGAACGACGTGCGCTTTCCCGTAAACGGGCCGTCACATGTAGAGCACAATTGGTCAACCAAGACATTGGAACGGTAGCGAGCCAGGCACATGGCTGTGGCGCAAGGGAGCGGCGTAGAAGCTACAGAAGGTGGTCGCCCTGGACATGGATGTCCGACACGAAACTAACGAGGATGTGCAGAACTGTTCCAACGCTCACTGAACGGAAGACATTTCAACATGCATCTTTTGCTAACATACCACTCACTTGTGGTATTGAAATGTCTACTTTCTGCTATTCATAATGACACTTGGAATCGATTCACGAGAGCTGTTGAGTAGTACCGTCCAAATTGTTATTTGAGTCAGTATGGTTGCCCGCCTGAAGACAGAGATCTGTGGGTGGTTGTGGCGTATTGAAGGCGTTGTATTCGTGTAAACTCAAGTAACGTAGTTTACAAGCGAGCGCCGCGTACAAGCGAGCGCCGCACCCCACCAACT
>JAWDHC010000055.1:0-123876 GCA_036172615.1 Curvularia verruculosa | reverse complement strand
AAAAAAACACACAACCAAAGTACCACGAAGTACCAGCCCGTCATCTATCTCCCATACTCCAGACTCGGCACAATCACCGGTCCGTACTTCATCGGCGCACTGTACCCACTATCGTTCTGCACCATAAAGTCCACGGCCAGGCTGAGCTTCCCACTGCCTTGTCCAGGAACACCATGCCCAAACGTTCCATTAACCACGTCAGGATCGTAAATCACACAAGCCACGTAGTTTCTTCTTCCCATAAGCCTCTTGTACTCACGCGGTTGACCGTTGACGTCTTGTGTGAAAATCTCCATCATATCCTCCTTTGTATCCGAAGGCTGGTTGTTGCTGCGCTGTCCGTTCTGTGGTACGTACAGTGCACGGTTGTTATTCAAGAGTCGCAGCACGTAGCTACTGGGCGGCGCATTCACGACCGAAGATGAGATGATCTGGTACATGGTCTTGTGGTCTTGGGGCCTTGAAGGATCGTGTACCAGACCCGCACCACAGCAATCCACACCACCAGAGAAGAAGGTCATTCGCAACGACTTGTTGTGAGCAATGCCTTGCAATGTCCGGATCAGATACGTCCGCTCAAGGTCCTGCAATCTGTTAGTATCTTGTCTGACTGAACTTGTACAGCCCTCTCTCTCCACTGACCTTTGAATCATGTGTCCATTGATCTCTCAGTTCATCCAGCAGATCAATCTCGCCAAAGGGACTCAAGACGCCACTCATCAACCCAGACTTGCCGATAGCTTTCTTGACCGAGTTGAAACCATCGCCAACAACGCCCTTGGCACCAACAACGCCAGCAACTCCAGCAGTCACCTTTCCAAGCATATTGAAAGTACCCGTAACTGCCTTCTTGCCCGTAGCCATCGAGTGTGCAAGATGCTCGACAGATTCCAGACGAGGATATACTATGGGCACAGGAATCATCCAGATGCAGTGCTGCACACTTGGCGGTAATGTCGCAACCTTGGGGAAAATGCCCTGATATGTTGGCCCCGCCATAACTTGATGTGGGTTACGTTCCGAGCGGCAATCTGGGCCAACAACCGTGACACAAGGACCCAGGTACTTGATAAAGTGCCAGCCTGTACCAGTAATTGTAAAAAGATCCATGTCGTTGTTGACATTGCGAAGTATCTCAAGAGTGGTGTGATGCTGGAAGAGCAAGTACATCTCGATACCAAGTCTTCCAATATTCTTGAACATGTTGGAGAATTGCATGTGCTCAGGATATGATCCGAAGCCGTCAAAACTGTGTGTGTGTGGTTAGCATCAATCTATCGCAAAAAAGGAGAAGCTAGGGAGCCTACATGTCATGATCGTCAAGCGCCAGGATGTGAGGTATTTGAGCAAACGCCTCTCGCAGGTGTGGTTGATCAAAGTGGCTGGTGTAGTAGTGGAAGTATGCATGGCAGACATCTTCCTCGTGCTTTGCCGTCCATGGCGCGTTCTTTCGAGCCTCTTTACCACTCATTGCCGTCCACTGCTTCAACAGTGGAAGCTCTTTCCACAGACGATCAGCGTAGATCTGGCCACCCAAGCCAAGTTGTACGTGGAAGCCACCACATTCGGCATTCTTTTGTAGAATATCTTTCCACATCAAACCAACTCCACCAAGTTTGGCTCTTTCGTTTACGCTGACATTGAGCGCAAAGTCATTACCCGAATGAGCAATGAATCGCCAACTCGTCTCATGTCGCCCAGCTACCAAAAATTCGAACCGAGTGCATCCCAGGTGTGACGTAATAGCATAGGTCCACTTGGCTGCATGGTCATCTTCCATCTTCAAGTCAATGTCATATCGATAGAAAATCCATGTTTGGTGCGTGTAGATAGGGTTAGCCTTGAGCTGTCGTGGGTTTGGCGACAGATCTGTGCTCTGGTGGATATGAATCGTTGGTGGATGAGGAGTGTTGGTGATGAGAAGAATCGATCCCAGCCACAAGCCTCGCTCCACGTCCATGTTTGTGTACCTAAGGTACGGTCCAAAGTATACACCATTGGTAGGAGCCACCTTGTATTGGTCTACACCATTTTGAGGAGGAGGTCCAGTAAATGCCGTCGCAGTAGGAGTTGCGAGAGGAGCCATGCCAAAATCTCCCGGAAAGCTAGCCGTCTGGGGAGCAAAGCCTGGCGACGCCATAGGAGTCTTTCCGAAAGAGGGAGATGCCAATGGGCCACCCACAAATGTGCCCGTAGGCGACATGGGCTCATTCAGGTTGAGAGGTGTAGGCCCTTTGGGGAACTCCCATTGCGTAGATTGTGTGGGAAGATGGATGTAGTAATACTGGCCAGAATTGGGGTCAAGATGCGCTATCCAACCCTCTGGAAGTGGTGGAGGAGATGCTGGTCCTGGTCCTGGGGCGGCTGGAGCAGGGCTTGGAGTGTGGGCCGATTGAGCTGTTTGAGCCGTCTGTATCTGTGCCGGGAACTGGTTTTGTGTGGGTGTTGGTGCTACCACTGGTGCAGGTTGCGATGGGCCAGGTTGCGGGCGCACGTCGTTTGCAAATGCAGGGTGACCTTGGTTGGGGTCAGCGAGGGCTACGCCTTGAGCAGCAGCAGGCCGTTGTTTTTCAGCAGGGTAGTTCTGAGCTTGACCACTCGGTGCGGTCGTTATACTCGAGTAGGCTGGCGGTGGTTCCTCATTCAAGTTCATGCGGCCCATATCCTGGCTCAGAGGATGTTCTGATTGTGCGTTGGTCTGGGCCGCGTTTGCAGGAGGAGGTGAGAAGCGCGTATTTGGCGCTTGTGGAAGTGGCCCTTGGGGAGGAGTACCAGACAGAGGCACTTGGTCCATGCCTTGGTACACTGCTGGCGGACCATGCGGCATGTTGCCTGGCTGCTCGGTGGGAGTCCATGGTCTCCTTACTGGCTGTTGGTTGGCATAGACTTGGTTTCGCTGAGCGGCTGCTGCATTCTGAGCACTCTGCGCTTGCAGATTGGTCAAGGTTGAAGTTCCTGCGATGCCGGCGGCAGCAAAGCGCGCTTCGATGCCTCCTCCAGAAGGAGGAATAATGGGCGTTTCTGGGGGTGGAGGCGATCCCCGCTGCGCCCTCACTGTCGAAGTGGAAGCCGTTGAGCTCAGGCGGTTGACACCCATTGGTGTGGGCACCTTGAGCGCAGGCTCGTCCTGGTTGGGACCCGTGTACACGACATTGTTGTGGGGGGGTTGTTGTGCGGAAGAAGAGGAAGAAGAAGACTGCGAGGTTGGAGGGGGAAAGTACTGCTGGTGGTACTCGGGATATGGGTTGGCGTTGGTGGCAGCGGCACCCGACGCATCTGCGCTCTGCTTCCTTTGAGGTGCCTTTTGGAACAGCCCCTCCTTGTCTGGTGTCTCTGGGCCCGGGGAGTCCGGGAGGGGTTTGGGAGCAGTTCCTCTTCGCTCCGCCAGCCGTGAGGGCTGGACTGAGCCGTCTGGGTGTCTACCGGCGTAACCACTTATCGTCGGCCTATTTGGGTCGTTCGCATCGAAGCGAGCGCGCTGGCCGGGCGAAGTGGGACTGGGCCCTGTCGCATTCGAACTTCTCCTGGGCTGGTCTCTTCCTTCGCCAGGTGTCGTGTTGGCACTCCGTCGCTCCTTGTCACTGACTGGTGTATATCGCCCGGCGCCTAGGGTAGGCTGAACATGTGGTGGGCGGTCCGTGTCGGGATATGGCAGAGGAGCAGTGGGCGGACTCGACGGCGGCGCAGGAAATGAGGGCATGGGCGGTGGGCGTGAGAAGGCTGGCTGGCTGGAGCTGCCGGCTGAATCTGTTCGCGGAGGCGGGCTCTTGCCATCGCGACCTTTCTGTATCCTCAAGGGACCAACTGCGGGGATGATGGGGGTGTCTGGGTTGGAGGACGAGTCGTAGCGCAAGAAGAGCTCCTCCTCCGGGCGGCCTTGCTTGCGGGCGTCCATGGCAGCGTGTGTAGCTGTGCGTGTCTAGGGCGCGTGTTGTTCAATCGACGGCGATGGCAGGCCGGAGCGTACTTTTGGCGACAGGCTGACGGGGCGTCGGGCGCAGGCAGCGGCTGAGTGGGAGAGTGGGAGAGCGGTGGTGGGGTAGTGAGTGGCTTATCAAGTGTGGCTGATGGAGGGTGGCACTGCTGTAGTATGACGTTGCGACACGAGCTGGGTGCGTCAGCCAACAGTCAGTCCAAGTATCAAAAAGTAGGCAGAGGCGCACTGGACCGGACCGGCCAAGTTTTATAGGGAGAGGAGATGCAGATGAGCGTGAGCAAGATACCGCCCCCCTCTCCTGTTTTGCGCCTACGCGAACACTGCTGACTTGCGCATGCCTGTCTCGCTCGCACCCACACACGCAGCCTTCGCGCAAGTTGGGCTGCGGCGGGTCTTGCCCGCCAGGACTTGGACGCCTGTGATTGGCTCTCAGGAGCATTTACGCGCTGCGGCCGAATTGGAGACCACAAGTCACACTTGGCGGGCGCATGCGAGCGGCTTTCTGTACCTGAGTGGCATGCACTACCAAACTGCCGGCGGCCAATCACACACAGCCCTTGCTTGGGCATTTCTGTGGCTGCCACCAGCCACTGCCCTCTCCCTCCACTTCACAAACGCACGGCGGGCCGCGAACCACACTATCCACCCCTGGCAGCGGCCCGATACTCTCCAGAGCCTCCCGCGCCACGGGCGAATCGGCGTCTGTCTGAATACCATATGCAGTGTATCCTGATGTACGTACGCACTGGTACATGTATGCCACGAATCTCTCATGTGTCAGAACCCTGTGCTCCAAACCGTCCGATTCTGCTGATTCTGCTGATTCTGTACGCTTGGCTGTCTCACCCTCGTCTTCTCCATCCATCCATCCATCCATGCTTCCTGTTCCTGCTTTCTTCACCGTACTGGTCGAAGTACCTCCCAATCCCTCATATTCTGCATGTCCTCGGGCTCGTCGTCCATCAAGTTCCTTCCACCACCATTACCACCATCTCGTCCGCTCCCATTAGTACCCGTGCGCGGGGGCAAGGCCGGCTTTTCTTCGTCGCCATCAATCAGGTTTTGTATCGGCTTCCGTGCGAGGTTGGGGGGAGGTGCCATTGACCGTTTCGCCGGTGGTGGAGGATACCCTCTGGATTCCTCCATGGGTGGATCGTCGCGGTACCTTTGAGGCGGCGGGGCTGGTGACATGTGTGAAGATGATGTTTTCGTAAGAAGAGCGGGCTTTTTATTGGGAATAGGCGGGGGAGCCGGCTTGCGGAGAACCTGCGGTTTGCTGCTACTGCTACTGCTGCTACTCGGGGGTTGGTTCTGGGGCAAGGTATTTGAAGCCCGGTACGGGAGACTGGGCAACGAGTGCGTCGAAGCTCCTGAACCAGACCGCCGGAGATCACTCAGCGCATCTCGCGAGCCCTCGGAGCTGAGCATTTGCTGTGCGTGGCCTGGATACGGCGGCGCGATCATCTTGCGTGCCGTTGGCTTCTGCGCTGGCAATGAGTTTGTCGACGACGCCGGACTGCCAAAGTCAACTGTGCGTGCTCTTTGCGAGCCACGCGGCGGTGGCGGCTCTGGCCTACGACTGCTCTGTAGCTGCTTAATGTCTACCCAATCTGGCTCCGGACTGGGCGTGAATGGGTTGCTGGGTCGATTCGGGTTGGGAAGCAGACCATTGGATGGCGGTTGGACACGCGCTTTAGCTGGGAGACCTTTGGAAGATGAGCATCCACGCTACAGCAGGAAGGAGGATAAAAGTACCATTGTCAAGCCACCATTTTCTCCGATCTGAGCTTGCAGGTGGCAGCCCTGGCTCAATGCTGTCATATCCGATCAGATCTTCATCGTCGGTTTCATCTTCACCAAGATGACCAGCTGCCCTAGTGTCACCGACAACTTCCCTTCTCTGCCTATACAGAGCCTCTTTCAAGGCTTCTTTTCTCTTCTCATCAACTCGCTGCACTAGGACCTGGAATGTTGCATAGACTGGTCGATGATCAGAGAAGCGCAGCGGCGCATCATTGTAGTGTATCTGTCGAATATTATCGCCTTTGCGAAGAACACGGTCGCACCATGCAGGTATACGTGCTTTTTCCGACGTATCATACTGGTCGCTATTGAGGTCGTACTTGTATGTAGGCGGGAAGGTAATGCGTGCTTCTGAGTAGTACGGAAAGGTCAGGCCTGCGACCATTTGTAGATTGAGCTAGCGCGTGTCAGTGGCCATAACCGGTGTGAAAACTATGCAGCCTACCTGGTCGTTCTCATATAAAGTCTCAAGGTCTCCAACATGGCACAGCTTTTGAACCTTCTCATTGCTCAGCCCGATGCGATAGTTGAAGTCGCCAAGCCATATCACTGTATCATGGTCTTCGATTGATCGGTTTCTTTGGAACCGCAGGCCGTGGCTGATTGTCTTGTAGTCGCGATTTCTTTCTTCGTAGTTGGCGAAACCAGCTGCAAGATGTGCCGTGACGAGACAGATTGAGGTGTTGGCATACTCGAAGCGGATCGCCACCGCGCCTTTGTTGCCAGCCATACCAGACATGCCAGTCTACAACGACAGTTAGCATTCTAACGGCTGAAGTTACACATTCTCGCCTACCTTCTTTAAAGCACCCTCAACATTCTTGATGTGCTTCAAACAGTCCGACCGAACAAAGACTGACAAACTTGCTCCCACCAGCTGCCCACCTCTGAGCATGACGTACTCATCCCTGCCGTGTTTTTCAGAGTTCCTATTCAAACACGTCCTGACGGCTTCTTCCCATGCTTCTCGACGATCTGGGTCCGTAGACATGATTTGCTGCGGGCTCAGCTCGACGATTTCTTGGAACCCTACTGCCACTATCTCGGGACACTGCTGTGAAGGATCGACATCAGGGCACAACCATGGAGAGAGATCGCTCTTGATGCCGTCCGTCTTTCCGTTCAGGTTGAATGTGCCGACCAGTATGTTGATCATCTCGGTTTCTGAATACTCTGCAGACCGTCTGGTGAGCTCCGCAACAACAAAGTCATTGATTGGATCGTAGAGATGGACTGGAACTTGACCGATGAGTCGGCCAAGCAGCATGTCGATTGTATTTTGCCGTCCCTTGTCTGCAAAATTGTTGATGTACATTCGCGTGGCGCTTTTTCGAGCATCCGCGAGAGCACCAGCAAGCGACATCTTTCCAGATCGTGTAAAAGACGACTTTAGCGCTCCGGTGCCAGCGTAGATTTTGGAAAGCGCATCCCCATTATCTGCCCACATACTAGAGTGTCGGGCCCAGAAATCTTGACTGGCTCTGAGGCCCTTGTGGCTCAAGAACAACTCTAGTGCCATCTTGCTGATGATGGTTTGGACAAGATTTGTCCGATCAAGACAATCTAGACAGTTTGTTCGAAAGATACCCTCTTGCTGCAATATGCTCATTGCCCTCCGAACAATGTATTCTTGTCCATTATGCCTCGTCTGCTCTTCGGCCTCTTCTGAAAGGTAGTATCCGAAACCCTCTGCAGAATCGTGGATCCACTTTGCGATCATGCTCGCCATCTCATATCCACCGGGACCACGTGTCTCGGCATGAAAATCGTACTCAGTGAGCTTGATGAGGTCGTGTTCACGTTGAGCAGGGTCACCTGCATGGTTCAATGGGCTGTTGCGGATATGAGCACGATATCTATGTGACAACTCAAGCTCGTTTTGCTTTTCATTGCTAAGCAGATTGACGACGTGTATCGTGCCGTAGCTCAACTCGAGGTTCTCAAAGTGCTTGTCAAAAGCGGGCTGAGTGGCCTCTGGAGACCGTGTGATGGTGATCTTCTGTTGATTGGGCAAAAGACCAGCTTGTTGCTCCCAAAAGATCGGTACACTTCCTCGTACTTGTACGTAGGAGAAGCAGGCCCCTGATGGTGCCCAGTGAATGGTTTCTGTCTCGACAAAGTTTGCGACATTTCCATCGTCATCAATACCTCGCGAGTTAAACCTGGTGCCGGCCCTTTTACACGACAATCTGGAAATCAGGGTCATGGAAGATGGCATGCCCGAATCTTGGACTCTGATGGGCGCCGAAGCCTTGGGAATCGTAATCGTCAGCGCAAAGCCGCGGATTGCAGAGGTCAGGATACCGGATGCGTCCAGCGCCTCCTTATCCCTTGGTGCAAGCCTGCTCCTGAAGTCTACCAGTGGTTGTATCATGTATGAGTTCCATAGGAACCCGGCATCTAGGCTGTCGATAGATACAGTGGCAGCGTCGGTAGTACGGTCTTGTAACCGTCTGGTGAGGTCAAAGTCTGAGCTGTAGTAAAAGGTTCCGCTGCTGAGAATCTTCTTGAGCGCCAGACATGGATGTTCCATCGGGCTCTGCTCCTTCCTACCCCCAAAGCCCATTTCGTATCCTTCATCATCTATCGTATCCGTAGGGTAGGGATTGACTTCGTCGTTCAGGAGGGTGTCGTAGCTTGTGCTGGTCAAGCAATAGAAGCCGACAGATTGTATTCGTTGCACCGTCTCGCCAGGCCGTACAGTCGCCACTTTGCTTGCACTGTTAACCACGACCAGGAACACATCGTTGTTCACAGTAATTAGCCCGAGTGTGCCGTGTACATTGACTGAATTTATGGTTCGGTAGTCCTCCAGGTCGATTTCCTCTAACCGTGTGAACTCCACCATGCAGCGCGCGACACCAGCACCATTGCTTCCCAGGGACGTCGAAGAAGTGTTTGCATTCCCATTTTGCTCGGTCGTTGAAGCGCTGTGTCGGAGGACGAGGGCGTGGGTCGAGGTAGCAAGTGCGATTGCGCGGTGTGGGTAGTCTTTAATCAGGACGCGGATAGACATTGTTGGCGGTGGGAGACGAGTGTGACGAGCGGCTCGACAGGTGCTTCGGTCATGTCCCACTTCCTCTGTGCCTGCAGTCGAAGAATTGCTTGTGGGAGGGAAATCTAACGGTTGTGGACAGCAAGCACGTGTACTTGGCTGGTTGTTTTCAGCTCTGCGAATAACGTTGGTCTCGATGCTACTACTTGCAACCCTAGATGCGACACCGCTCCACTGGTGCCCTAAGCTATCCTGACTATCGCTTACACCGGCACTCGGAGGCGGATTTTCTCTGGCTACGACATTGTCAGCGCCCAATACTCCGGCTTTCTGATAGGGCGACAGCTGGCAGTTCGCTGGTTGGCCGCTGTCACATTCAGGAACAGCCCTAGCAATGACCTCACTCACCGACAAGCCCCTGTGCTTCGGAACACGCTCACAGACACTACTAGATCGCATAAAAGCTATAGAAATTCATAAATCATATAAAAGACTATTCCAAGGTCATGAATATACAAAGTCATTAAAACGGTCGCATGGCACACAAGCAGAACACCCTTTTTCCCACCAACATTATTGCCAGAGGCCCCCTTGTATATGGTCGCGGTGATCACCGGCCGTAGTCCCTCCTCCGCCTCCCATCATTTTCCCCAATCGACACTCTCATGTTGGTCTCTCTGTAGCTTCCAGCACGACTGTGACTACGCTGCCTGCTCCTGTCCCGCGTCTGCAGTCTCTCATAGTGATCGCTCTCGCTCGATGCCGGCTCTACGTATCGGTAGTGCTCGTAGCGAGGGCTATCGGGGCTGTAAGCTCGTTGGCGCTCACGTCGGACTTCGTGTTCCCTGTACACATATTCACTGCGCCCAGGGCTAGATGAGCGAGAGCTGAAGCTAGATCGCGGAGAGACTTCGACGTAGTGCGCGCCGCCGTGGTGATGGTGAGAATGGTGAGATGAGATATGGCTTGGCGGTGGGGGAGGAGCTGGCATGGGGGCTGGCGGCGGAGGCGGCGGTGGAGAAGGCTGGACAAACACAGGCACTGGCTGTGGTGCGGGAATCTGGAGAGGCTTTGGTGACGGCACAGCAATATAGGATGCTGAAGGCCGTGGAGATTCGTGTACAATTTCAGTCCGCGAGTACCGGCGCTCAATGTCGCGCGAGCGTCGCGATACACGGCGACGGGGCGGAGAGCGAGCGCGCTGGACCACGCGATAAGGGACTACATGGTCCTCTTCTTGCTTGACTTTGACAAGACACATGGCGCCTGTCACTTTCTCCTCTCGCTATGGAACGCGCTACCAACGATGAGACTCAACAACAGTGGGAAGCTTTCCTCGATTGCGGCTGCGGCTGCGATTGCGATCGCAATGTGATTCGTGGGGGCCGATCGGCGTGGGGCGGTCTGGTTAAAGACGGGACGGAGCGCGACACAAGTAAACACACCCGCAAAAGAGGCGGATAGAAAAACAGTAATGAGGGTGGCAGTGCGCGACGAAGCCGACAAGAGGATTGTATGTATGTATAAATGTGCCGCCGCCAGAGGTTGGGCAGCCGATGCCCAGCCACAGCTGACCCCCATGTCGCATTCATGCTGCTCCGCCTTGGAATGGGGGCCATGTGAGTGCGATGACGAGGTCTAGGCTCGTCTGACAACGGTCTGCTAGCGCAAGGCAACTCCAGGCACCTCCAGGTACAAGCCACCATGCTCAACAGTCAAGGCAGAGTAGGTTACAATCATATTCCAGAGGCCGTATACACTCATAACGAGCATGCCGCGTTCCATCCATAAAACACTACATGTTCCCACCGACTGACTATCTCAAATTATACATACACCATCTAGATACCTCGGCAAGCTTTCTTGTTCTCTCCTCACGCACGTGCGAAATCTTGAGAAGAATGCCGTTAAAAGATCCGTCATACTGCCTGTCCTTCCATCCGTCATGTATCCATCCAGTGCCTTGCTGAGTCTGCAAGTGTGCCGCTGGGCGGGACGGGCGGCATGGGTGGGATTTGTTCTCGTCCCAAATGGAGGTGCACACTGACGCCAGCAACATGGCTACCACTAGTCGTCCATGGGCTTGTCCTCCAGTGTGACACCCCGAGGCGCTGTATCGTCACTCTTGATGCTGCCAGTCGAGTCTCTGTTGCCTCTCGTCAAGCTGCCAGCAGTCTTCCGAGGGAAAGGCACCCGGGTACTAGAGGGAGCAGGGTGCTCGGCAGGAGCAGCCTCGGCGGTGCCATTTGTGGTAGCAGGAGCTACTTCGTTGGTAGTACTATCATCACTTCCGGGCACTTCAAGTGATCCACGGTTGCCATTGGCCTTTCGCGACTCCGTGGGTGACGAAGTGTTGACCGGGAATCGCGTCTGACTCTTGTCCCGGCGGTGAGAGCCGGACATGCGTGAGCCAGGTGCTGGCGAGGTTGCCCGTGGTGACCGCTGAGCAGCAATGGCACGTTGCCGCTCCTCCATATGTGCACGTCGGTTGCTCTCGTCTGTAGAAATTGCACGTGGGCGCTGGGCACCAGAGGTTGAGTGCGTTAGCGTACTGGCGCGCTTCAGCTCTCCGAAAATTGCATCCTTGTGCGCAAACAAGTCGCGCACGAGGCGATAACTGTATCGTTCATTCATAGTCAAACTTGACTCTTGCTTCGGCCTGAGGATGCATGGTGCCAAGATGTTGGCGAGTGCCGCAACATACGTTTCGTCGGCCGAAGTCAGCTCAATGAGACGGGTAAAGTGCGTGCAAATGGCGTCAAGTGTCGCAATGTTGGCAAGGCGAAGTTGGCCGAGAGTTGACTGAATAACAGAGATCCTCGTCTCTTCAGTAACGTCAGTAGCAGTGGTACTATAGATGGTCTTGACAATCTCGTAAACATGAGAAGAAACCAATGAATCTAAAGCAGTCAGTAAAAGAAGACGCGGTCGTTATATGGGGCACATACCAGGAAGTTCCAAGAGGTAAAGCTTGAGGACGCTGGCAACGATGGGCACGTCATATTTCTCGAGCAATTCGTCAGGGAACCTTTTGCCAGTGTTAATTTCCGCTCTGAGGGTGTGGGTTTGCGACAGAGCCACGTCCACAAGCCAGATACCCCGGCGGGCCTCGTCACCCTCGAGATCAGGGTAGTGGTTGTCTAAGAAGGTGAGTATGGTAGTTATGATTACGGGGACACGCTTCTTGTCTGAGCGTGCCCGGGCCTCCAAATCTACACCAAATGTTTGCTCTGCGTGTCCGTTAGTGTGACATTACAAACAGGGATCTAGGAGATATCGTACCGTCCACCGAGTTGTAGTAATTCTCGTAGGTAATAACCTTTGGTACAAACGGTCCTGTCCTGTAGTTCTCCAGCATGTACCGGAGATCGCCCAATGGCTGGACTGTCTCTTGGAAAAGCATCATCTTGTCGACGGTGCTCTGCAAGCTAGGAATGACATTGCTGACGGCGCCAGAAAAGTCCAAAATGACTGCCTTGATGGCCTTTAGCCTATCCAGCTCGCAGCGTTCCATAAACTTGAGATGATCCACCATGGCCTCCTCCAAGTTGCACCGCAATGAGTCGAGCTTCTTGACAGAGGCCTTGTATCGCTCGTCCGCTTCACGAGCTTCTCGCCTCAGTCGCTCTGCTGGAGTTTCGTTGGGGTACTGGTTGTTGAGTGGATTCCATCCCTGTAGATACTCTTGCACGGTGCCGACAGGAGAATCGACAGTGATGCTGTCGACCGACGAGTTGGACATGGTAGTGGACGAGCGTGCCATGGGCTGCTTCTTCTCGGGCAATCCAGTGATTTGGAAGGCCTTAGTCTTCCACTGGTAGTTCATTCTAGAGCTGTTGGCGAACGTGTTTCCAACGTTACCAACCAGGCGCAAGAAGCCGTGGGTCACCATGTCCTGACCGATGCGCTCCGCGTAGCTCACGCTCGTAGCACCCATGTGCTTCTGGATGTATTCGGTGATGTCGGCTCCGCTTGAGCAATTCTGATAGGTACCTAGAATGGGGACTTTGACCTCGCCAAGTTTGATGTTGTCGAGCATGTGTGTGAGGATCTTCTTGACCTGATCAGGCTGGTATGTCTCGTCTCCCAGGTCAATGGGCTCCTCGTCATCGTCTTCGGGCTCAGACATTTTGATAGTAGGCACCTTGACCTTGGGGCTCTGCGCAGCCTCGCTCTGGGGGTCCTGGAATGCGAGCTTGTCCTCTTCCTCAAGGTCCTCGACTAGCCGGCATTTGTTGTAGTACTGGGAGCGAAACTTGCGGACGGCATCGGCCTGACGGTCGTGGATCTTGATGCGTGATTGCAGGTCGTCTTGGGAGTTTTGCACACGGGCAGCGTGCGCCTCGCACCAGCGTCCAAATGGGTTTACGACAAGCTCTCGGATGTTGGAAGCAATCTTCTTGTGGTTGGCGGCGGCTGCTTCCATCTCGGTGCGCACGCCCTCGTAGGCCTGGTGGGAGTTAGCGGAAGGGTGGGGCCAGGCATTCTGTTGCACGCACCTTTCGCACGCTCGCGCCTTCATCTCTGGTGAAGCCTCCGGGTATGCGCTCTGTGGCTGGTGTAATGGCGGCCAGAGAGTTTCCGTAGACCTCTTCGGCATCGGCTCGCATGCGGGCAACGGTCAGGATCTGTTGGTTCTCCTGCACTCCCTGCTGGAGCTTCCCAAAGAGAACGCCCAAGCCTAGAAGGTCAGTATAGGCGGGGTGGTGTTTGGGTGTGCGACCTCAGCTCGTACCTCCCGCATAGTCGCTAGACCAGAATGACGCAGCGAAGCCGGTAGACATGGCTGCGGCAGCGTCAAAGCAGCGATGGTGGGCTGGTCGCTGATTCCGAGGGAGGATGGTTTAGGTAGAAAAAAGGTGGCACGCTGGTCGTGATCGTGGTCGTGGTCGTGGTCGTGGTTGTGGTGGGTGGTGGTCGGTCAACGGCCGATGGGTAGTGAGCGTGGAGAAGATGGCCTGGGGCACGAACACGCAAGCGTAGGAATAGTAGAAGGTTGCGCGGCCTCGCACGTTTCGGGCGTGTTTCTGCTGACCAGGGCTCGGGCAAAGAAAGAGTGACAAGGAGAAGAGACCAGGGGCGCGTGATAATCGTGAACAGAAAGCGTATGTGGTAAGTACGAGTACCACGCAGTTTAGTCAGGAGGGGTTTTTACAGCGTGCAGCTGGGACAGAGCTGATGTCGCTCCCACCCCTGCCCGTAGGTCAGGACAGGGCTGGGTGCCTGAGCCAGCCAGCGCTCTCCCTTGCGCCCCTCAGCTACGAGATTTTTGTCCGACATTTCGCCTCGAATAGTGGGCTGTACAAAAATACAAACGTCGCCAATTCACCGACAACTACCGCTGCCCCTGCATGGACTAGAGCCTGGTCAGCGCGCTGATTACCGTCTATGCATCATCGCCCTACCACTACCATCCGCTACCCTGAACCCCAGTATACGAGCAGTCGCGTCGCCCACAGCAACAAAGCCAGCCAGCCAGCCCCCGTCGACGCCCTAGTGACACGCCGTCTGCGCATCTTCTGATCCTGCTCCTGATCCGTGTGCAGCAAAGGGCTACGTACAACAAACGGGCTGTGTCCTTAGCCTCCGCCAGCCCCGCAGACATCAGCCTCACAGACGGGCGCAGACTGCACAGGGGCCACCATCATCTCATCCGGCACTACACGCCGGGTGCAGCCCGTTAAATCTCCCGCTTCCCCATCATGGCTTCCACTGCCCTGGACAGCTCCCAACTCAACTATGCCCGCCATATCAAGTACTGGCGGCGTAACTTGAAAACCTTGCTGCCCCATTTCTATACCAGCAATGATTCCAACCGCATGCTCCTGGCCCTCTTCACTGTTTCTGCACTCGATATCCTAGGTGACCTAGATGCTGCCCTGTCTGCCGAGGAGCGCCAGGGGCATATCGATTGGGTGTATAGCTGCCAGCTGCCAGAGGGTGGCTTCCGTCCATGGCCAGGCTCCGACTACGGCGCACTCAGGAATGACGAGAACAAGGTCTGGGACCCTGCCCACGTTCCTGGAACCTTCTTTGCCCTCCTGACGTTGGTGGTTCTGGGCGATGATCTAGAAAAGGTGAAAAGAAAGGAAATCCTGACATGGTTGGTCAAGATGCAAAGACCAGAGGGCAGCTTTGGAGAGACGCTGGGTCAGGATGGCCAAGTGCATGGCGGTAACGACTCTAGGTTCGGGTATATGGCCACGGCCATCCGGTGGATATTACGCGGGGATCTTCAAGGACCCTGCGAAGGCATCCCGGACATCGATGTTGACGCCTTTGTCAGATGCGTTCGGGATTCCGAATGCTATGATGGAGGTATTTCTGAAGCACCATATCATGAAGCACATGCTGGGTTCACGTGTTGCGCCATAGCTGCACTTTCATTTTTGAACCGCTTGCCTTTGCCGCCCTCGCAAGAACCTGACCATGTCATTCGCGGGGTTTCTAATATCGATAACACCCTGCATTGGCTCGTGTCTAGGCAGACTCTGACCCTGGATGACGACGATGGCTTGGATACCATGGAAGATGAGACTGATACATCAGAAACATGTCATGATGCACATACTTTTGTAAAACTGGGCTCATACCCGTCTGCACAAGGAAGAGCCCATGGCCATCACGAGCTGCAATGGGTCGGAGTCAACGGAAGATGCAACAAGACTGCTGACACATGCTACGCATACTGGACAAGTGTGCCCTTGCAACTTCTTGGCCATCTTGACATTGTTGATCCAAAGCCTATTCGGAAATGGTTACTGGACAAGACGCAACATGCCGTCGGTGGCTTTGGAAAAGTCACGGGAGACCCACCAGACATGTACCATTCCTTCTTAGGTTTAACTGTCATCGCCATGTTTGGCGAGCCTGGTCTACAAAGCGTGGACCCGGCGCTGTGTATTACACACAAGGCGAAAAAGCATTTGGAATCACTCTCGTGGAGGAGGAAGGCAACCGGCATGCATGACACAGCAGAGGAGAAATAGTAACACAGAGAGCGAGGGGACAGCCCATTTGGCCATAGATATAGCCGGACGGTTAAAATATCTTCTGTTGTAATCAGTTTGGCTAGTGTGTGTGCCGGTTAGATTCCTTTATTTTTAGTGGTAATAACAAGTAAGATTCAAGTGCGCAGTTACGCTCTACACTTCGTGTTTGTCTCAGAAAAGGAGTCAAGGTATGACAACGTCACGAACATTTAGCCCTGGCTCTTTACGCATATCCGCTTTGGGCACTTGGCTTGCCAAGCCATAATTAGTACTACATGAGGTTCCTGTTTTAGTAGGTGGCTAAAATTAGTCTGCCTCGGAATACTGCTAACAACGTACTATACAAGATCAGAAACGAATTTTGTCAAGGCCTATTCTATATTTTCCGCGACCTGACTACTAAAATAATCGTGCATAAAACTTCATTAGCGGTAAATATTTACCAGGAGTACTGACGAACACCCGAGCATGTACCGCAGAGCCCCAAACAGTACGCATGTGACAAGGTACATCAGGCGAGAACTTCCATGTCATGGATGAAATTCTAAAACCCGCTACTGAAAACGACCGGCGAATTCAATAATTATATTCACGCCTCAATGTTCGCAAAATTTTCCAAGCCCTTAATCACATATCCAACCCAACCTTTCCGAACAGAAGACAAGACTGGAAAAAACATCAAGCATCTATTTATCCAAATCGCAAGCAACAAACCACCTCATTTTCCAAGAAGACTCTACTTTCCATTTCAATCACACGTGAATTTCTCATTCACGCTGCTGAAATTGCACATTTTACCATCAAACGTGCACGATTCGCCCAAAAACAGATTCTACTTAGCACTTAATACGCCGCGTCTTGAAAAGGAGGGAAGGCCTTGCCTTCTTATTCTCAGAATTTGGATTCCATAAAAATGTTTTTTCTCCTTTTTCTACCCTGTATCTGCACTCGTTCTGGGCTTCGGTGCAGGTCTGAAGGAGAGAAGGGCGTTAGTGACAAGGTAAGTGTCAATGGGACAGTGGAAAAAAGTGTCTAGGGTTTAATACACCGGTATAGGTTATGAGCACATTGTTCTTGCCTCAAATATCGATGCTGTCAGACTGGTGTGTGACGGGTTTGGCGAATGCGGTGAAGAATAGTAAGAAGACAACGGAGGTGAGCTGTATAGTAGATATGTTCAGATGTTAATGTAGAGGATTGATGAGATGTCTCAACTATAACATTCATCTCAACAGCGAAAAATCGATCAACGAACACTGCTTCCCAAACTCTGATTCGGTGATCGTGCCGGCTCGATCAACGGCATTTAAGGAAACGTGCCAGCAAGCATCTGACGGTTCAATAATGAAATGGCCAGCCTCTTTATCCATTCGCAAGTATTGGGTAATAGGCACGCGATATCGAGATGTGCAAAGCTTCAGTGTGTCTTCACCATCCTGTCTGCATTGCGAAGGCCACGTCTTGCTTCGGAGATAGAGTGGAAAAGGACCAAAGCAACTCGACGCATCTTTTCTTTGCCAACGTAATTCGACACCACATTAGCCAAGAAAGATGCAAAATTCAGGAGTGGCGCACCTGACATAGAGGCGCAGTTGTCTACCCAGAAGGCGGTCATGTCAAGCATCGAGAAAGGCAATTCAACCCAAGATTTTCCTTGTGCTTTTCGTACTATCTTGGTTCCGTAGATATCAGGGGAGGGCCTGCTTAGGGTTCCTAGCCCCTATATGCAGAGGATGTCGAGCATGAGACAATCACGGCACGCGTTTCATACGACGCATACTGACTGAGTCGCATGTGCATATGCCATGAAATATGAAGGTATCCTTGAAGGAAGTCTACCTCATCTCCTATTCTACAGAGGCGACTAACAATAACCAAGATTTGATTAATAACTTAGCTCTACGAATTTCCTCTAGTTCACCGCAAGCGACACATTCAAACAGATCCTCTTAGTCGCGACGGCGACACCTAATGTAATGGGATTGAGAGTGCTTCGTCTGGATAGCTAATTAAGTTCTTTAGGTAGGAGATTATGGCTTAGAAACGAAGAATGCTGGTGCGTTTACAAGATGATAGAGGTTACTGAACTGACATAAGAAAGAGCAACCAAGTGCTACTTATTGAAATTCACTAACTCCGCTGTCAAATCTGTGGCCGTTCAGATTAAGAACGTATAATTACGGCCTGGTTTATTCCAACACCATGCAGCTCACCCCGCCAAGTGGTATAGTCTTCTCAAAGCGTGACCTGACTGACGACTACATGCTGTCAATGTGCGTCTGTGGCAAAATTGTCGCAATCCGTCTTTGTAACTATTTCCCTCTTCTTAGCTGATTTCCTCCGCAGCTATGGTTTCTCCTGTTTTTCTCTGTCAGCACGCTTTCGTAGTTGCATTGCTATGCTAATGTTAGGCAAGTATAGCGTCCAATCCAGTGACACCGAGGAGACGGGAGGACTGCGCTAGTAAAAAATTATTGCATAGACACATAGTTGAATAGAGGGAGAGATGAAAGCACGAGCTGATCCTTCTCTCATTTGTTTAGGCTCCTTCATATTTTTCTTCTTACAGCTACGTAAAGCAGATACAAACTTCATAATCTGAGGCACTTCGTAATCACTGACTCGTAGCAGATGTTTCGAATCGGTATCAGGGACACAGGAACTTGAAATAAAAGAACTCAATAGAAGCTGTATTTGCCATCTCAATAATGGTAAGATTATCCAGGCCATTTGTTGTTCGCGCATGTATGTCGGGCTGTCCGATTAGGTTCGCTAGCTAAACCATGATAAGGTTCCTGATTTCGCAACCAATGTGTGGCCACCCTACGCCGCAATAAGCGCCGCACAACGATCTCAGTGGAGCAAGCTGAAGAGAATACCAGCTGTGACTAAACAAAAGTCACAACATTGACGAAAACTCGAATCACGAAAACGAATATACATTTTCGTATTCAGCAACTTGCACAATGAACCATGCATCTTCACACTGATGTTGTCAGCAAAACGAAGCCTCGATAACAACCACCGCGTTCCCGACACCGCCTCCTCTTCCTCCTCCCCCTCTGCCACCACCGCCACCATCACGTCTGTACAAAGTATCCAGAACGGCGACCACAGTGCTTCCATCTCCTCCAGTGCCTTCTAATGCGACGTCTGAGCCAAAAGTCACAGCACACGACTGTCAATCCATCAAGGATTCAAAAGCAAACATACCCAGTGAACCCTTCCATCCCTTCTACATGTTCTTCTATGGCTCTCTTATGGACTCGGAAGTCCTCCAGACAGTTCTCAATCTCCCCGAACCCCCAAGTACAAGAACAGCCACTATCTCTGGCTTCCATGCCAAAATTTGGGGCATATATCCAGCCTTGATACCTTGTCATTCTGGGAGCGTAACCGGAACTGTGTGGAGAGTGACATCAGAAGCCTGTTTCGACCAACTAGCAGCTTATGAGACTGCCGCTTATCGATGGAACGAGTGCGATGCAGTATTAGAAAGTGGAGAAGTTCTTAGGAATTGTCAGGTGTTCTGCTGGGCAGGTGACCCGGATAGTAAGGAACTTGAGGACGGAAGTTTCGATCTTGAGCGCTATCAGAAATACTTCAAGTCTTCTGTCACCAGACGGCGGTCGCCAGTGCCATAAGCAGCGGTATGAAGTAGGGGGTAAAAGACTTACTCCATACGTCTCTTGGGTAAGGTGGTTATTGCTCAAATATGTTCTGCTCCCTCGACCAACGAATCGATGTTCCTGAGAAGATTAAGCCGTCTTCTGATATCAATGTTCAAAGTGGATTTTCCATTGATTGACTGACTAGTAGTTACATGGTTGAATTTGGGTATATAGCCCACTAGAGGCGGCTACGAAGGTCACTGGGCCTGACAAACCACTTGCTGAAGGCTAGATATGTTAAAACGTTGGTACTGGGGTGCCAGTTGCTCTGGTTCGTCCCACAGCCATCTTCAGCTAGTGTAACAGAACAAGGCATCTGTATCGGTTCACGTTATCATATTCGCCGTTCCAAGCATTACTAAAAGGGCTGTTGGTCACAAAAAGGAGTTTGTTGCAATCTCTCAAGCACAGTACCATGCGCGTGTAAGAAAGACCCAAGGCATATGTAGTCACTAATGCTGCTTCTCAGATGTGCAAATAGATATCGCGGACCGCTTCGTGTGCTTACAGAATTATGCGTACTGACATGTCAAAATCTTGCTAATACGGCAGAGGAATTGTATGTGCAGACGATCTATCGATGTGTTAATAGAATTCAAGCATATTTACAGCCCGGAAATATCTTTCTTTTTCTTCTCCACGCATCTACAGCTCTGAATCTGTGGCAAGAAGATCATGTTTGTGTTGCAGGTCGGCATGGTCATTTATGGGTTCTAATGAATGCTAAAAGGCGAACCAGGGTTGGTACAATTAAGCACAAAAGTAACAGTATACAACGACACATCTAAACCAAGCCTTTAAGCTGACTTGAGTCCTGTTCGCTGACAATACTCAGATTAGTGATGGGTCGTCGTCAAGTAGTCCAAAGCTAGTGCTCAGCCTCGGCTCCACCCGGACTAGGTACCTGCCAGATCCCTGCATCCAGGTAATTTTCCCAAACTCCGCAACTACTTTTCCTTGCTTGTCACTATACCAGCGCGGCAGCACCGTTCTAGCACCCCACGTCCTCCGCTGCGCATTCGCATATTACCACTACTTTCAGACACTCTCGACTGCACCATGGGCCCGCCGAACAAGAAACGCAAGCTCGCTGTCACCGCGCCCGAATCAATCGAATTCGACTTTGCGGCACGCGAAGAATACCTGACTGGCTTCCACAAGCGCAAGCTCGAGCGAAAGAAGCATGCGCAGGAGGAAAACGCCAAGCGCGAGAAGGAGGAGAAATTGAGGCTAAGACGAGAAGTACGTTTTCCCATTTCTTGGAGACGGTCAGGACGCCAAAGAGTGTACACTTGACTAACGCCGCACCTAAAGCTACGAGCAGAGCGCAAAGCCGATCTAGAAAAACACGTACAAGAAGTGAACCGGCTAGTCAAGCAAGCCAACGGCGATCTCAGCGAAACCGAAGACGACGACGAAGAGGGAGAAGATGAGCAAGAAGAAGAATTCACCGGCTTCCAAGAGCCCGAGCCAATAAACCAAGAAGACGAGTACATCGATGAGGACAAATATACCACCGTCACTATGGAAAGCGTTAACATATCCAAAGCCGGGTTCTCGCGGCCGGGCGAGGATGATGAGCACGACGAGGCAGCGAAGAAGAAGGCACAAGAGGCCGCAGAGGCAGAAGCGGCGGGCGCAAATGGCAAGAAGAGGGTTTGGACAAAGGCGTGGCCCAAGAATAGTGATAAGCCCAAGAAGAAGAAAAAGAAGTTTAGGTACGAGACTAAGACGGAGAGAAAGGCGGAGCGCATCAAGCAGGGTATGAAAAAGAGGAAGCAAAAGGAGGCTAGGACGAACAAAAAATAGAGACGATATTCATAGCTCGTAAGCGTTAGTGGGCGGTGGCTCTAAGGCTCTTAGAGCTTCTGGAAGATGGAACCAATGATACCCCTTCATGAAATGCCATGGCGATTTGGAAACATCATGTGTGGAACCATCAACAGTGTATTTGCTCATGGATTATTAAAGGCGAACAGGCCCGCTCAGCAAGCAGCCGCAGGAAAGAAACAGTTGTATAGAATAGGGGGTACGCAAATGTCATGTATGTGAAATTTGCCTCTATCTCCAAGCTCCACGACAAGCTTAAAAAAACGCTTTCTCCCATCTCCAGCTTCTCTTGTCGCACGCATTCGATACCGAAGTCATTAGCTCAACGATACCGAACCTCGACTCAAAGCTCCATTGAATACGGTCCACAACCACGCATGAACGACCGAAGCGAGTTTAGATGTTACCAATCTCCTTGACGAAGTCATCGAGCTCCTTCTTGGTGTCGGCGTATTTCTTAGCCATCTCCTCATACTTGGATTCCCACTGGTCGCGAGATTGCTCGAGAGCCTGGACTTTGCGTTCGTAGTGGCCGGACTTGACATCGGTTTGGCGGAGCCTATAGTGTGGCGAGTCAGTACACGTGGATCAGGGGGGTTTGTTGATAGCAGAGAGCTATCGGAAAGGAAAGGAAAGGAAAGGAGCAGTCGTACTTCTCGTTGAGCTCACGGATCGTCCTGTCCGACTCCTCAGCTTCTTCCTCAAGAACTTGAATCTTTCGCTGAAGGCTCTCAGCTTGGGTGCCAGCCTGAGCACCTGCACCAGCTTCGTCCTTGTGGATCTTGACTTGCCCCTCAAGCTTCTCCACTTCGGACTCAAGAACAGAGTTCTTGTGCGTCAGCGAAGTGATTTCCTGCTCCTTCTGTGTCGTCTCGGCCTCGAGCTGCTTGACCCTGGCCTTGAGCTCCTCGGCGCGGGCGCTGCTCTCGTCCGCCTCGACGCGGAGAGCTTCCATGCGCTATGCGAGAAAAGCCATGTTAGCGTCCATTTTGCACTTGGGTGTTGGCAAGCACGAATGTGGCGTTGGCCAGAGGTAGGGATAGGCATGGAAGAAGGGGAATTGGCGGGGTATGCGTGGACTCACCTTCTTGATCTGATCCATGGCGGTGGGCGGTGTGGAATGTGTAGAAGAGAGTTTGTGGTGGGCTTGGGTTGTTGCTGCGAAGACGGCGGAGACGACTGCAGCTTAAAAAGAGGATTGGCGTGGTGTGTTGGTTGTCTTGATTGTGGAAGAGAGAGAAATGTCCCTTGCAGTGGAGGTGTGCAAGCTGACAATGCGGGCAAGCGCTGCCAAAAGGGGACTACTTCCGCCCGGACCCTTCGTCGAGCCCAGGCCCGACTTGGTCGCCGCCCCAGCAACCGCCAGTAAACACAACTGCCGCGCCCGAGCCTATCAACCCACCACCCCCACACGACTCGCTCAATGTAACGACCATCATATCATGGCCACTCTCGCAGCTAACGACCAGGAAAATGCTGTTCGCCACTTGCACGCCGGCGCCGGCTCAAAATCACTGAACGCGGGCCTCAAGAGCTTCAACGCCAAAACACCGGGAAACAAGGCCCCAAAGACGCCATTCAAGATTCCGCTCAACGACGAAAATGCCGTGACCAAGGGTGGAAAATCCATCTTGCAGACCAAAGGCAAAGGAGCCGAGCTCTTTACGGGCGGCAAAGGTGGAAAAGTTGATGGCAATGCCTTTGTCACGCCAGCCGGTATGCCAGGATATGTCGTGTAATTCGTTCATCAAGACTGACGTGTCTAGGGCCCCGCATGCGTGCGCCGTTGGGCATGAAGACAACCAACGCCAAGTCACGAGCCTTTGCAACCCCAGCGCCTCTTTCGTCTGCAAAGGCACAGAAGCTCAGCCCACGTTTGCGCCGTCCAAAAGTCAAGGTCCACCAGCCGGAAGTCGCCCAGGAGTCCGAAGATGACGTGCCCGAGGTTGAGTACATGCCCCCCAAGGAGATCCCGCTCGAGGATGACATGGACGACTATCTGCCCAGGAACTGGACTATCCCGAAGATTGGCGAGCAGGACATGGTGCGTGGAATCTGGCAGGCCTATCACAACCCAGTTGAGGACGATGGGCGAACCCGTGGGCAGCGCAAGTTTGAGGAGGAACTCGAAAAGGGTCGCAAGCAGCGGGATGAGCAGTTCGCAAAGGTTTTTGCGTCGCAGATGGCCAAGGATGATGCTGAAATGAGGGAATATTACGGTATCAAGGACCCTAAGGAAGAGGCACCCAAAGCAACTACGTCTATTTCTGGGCTCAGAAAAGTCCCAACTGGACTATCGACTATGCGTGCGCGATCCGCGGCTGCTGCTCTAGGTCCAACGACGAAGCCCAGCTACGCGGCTCCTACTGCAGCTGTCAAGTCGCGCGTGCCCACGGGACTGGTCTCTGGTCGAAAGGGGGCAAAAACGCCTACAGAGCTTTCAGCGTCTCGTCAGGCTTCAGCAACAGCGGCATCAAAGAGCACGATTGGCTATGCGCAGGGTCGTGCAGGGCGTGTAGCTCCAGCCGCCCGCAAGCCTCTTTCCAACGTGACGAAGCCTGCGCCTTTCTCAGCCGGCGTCTCCCGACCCCTCTCGTCAGTCCACAACCGCAGCGCGAGCGCCAACAGTGGTACTATCCGATCTCGCGGCACGACTTCTCGCTGCAGCTCGACTACCACGGGCGCTGCACCAGTAGGAGAGGAACAACCTCGTCGCACGCCGGAAGACTTGGAGCGCGAGATGGAATTGTTGCTACTTGCTCGTTCGGACGACGAAGATGATGATGTATGGACCAAGAACTTCACCACCCAGTTGCTTGGTAATGATGTTCTCGACCAGCATGTCGACGACGAGGACGATGACTTTCAACTCAAGCTTCCAGAAGGCTTCTAAAATGTCATGCGTTGGAGGGATAGTCACACACATATACACATATTGGAATAATCAACGGAAGAAGGGAAAGAATACGTGAACTCAACTTGTGTAATTATTAAGAAACAAAACCTACATCTCGGTTCTAGTATCCGGAGTTGGGTCTATGGGAGTTTTGGTGGTTATTTGATACCTCTTTTTTTCTTGCTTCTGGTCACTTCAAAAAGGAGAACACAAGACGCTTTCTGCGTCTTCATCACCTACATATACATGCTGCAATGCAATGTTCGTGTGCCCATGAATCAGTATGAAATATGTACTGCGTATGCTGTGAGTGAGAAACAAGATGCTGTCTTCGTGCATATTGTACTGTACTTTTTTTCATTTCCTACTATGCTTGATGCTCGCCTCCCTTCCCCATATCATAGCCACACGATAGAAACTGCCCCAGACTGGGGGGCTTTCTTTTTGCGCGCCAAAACTCTCTCCCGTACGTACATACGTGCTAATGATACTCGCAGCTGCAAACGAACCAGGCGTATGTATGTACGTACGTATGTGGACTCACTCATTTTTTTGGGGGGAGGGCAAAGAGTCTTCTCATAAGTTATGCCTTTTGGGGGTTTCATGAAGAAGACGATTGCACCACAGACAGTATACAAGAACAGCAAGACTGATAATGGTCTTTTGTCATTCGCATAGCTAGAGCTTGTCGTGCGTGACATGGCCCATTTCCTCAACATGCCCACTTGTCTAACTCTTTCATTTTCCACAATAGATGCGCCTGTTTCGCCATTGTTTCCCCTCCCCCCCCCCTTACATCCACCTTACTTCACCATTTCCAAAACACACTTTGTTTTTGCCAACTTGCTCCCATTTGCACTTGTGAACCCCACCCCTAATCTTTTATACGTTCAGTGCTAAGTATATAAGTATATTCATTTTTTCTCTCTTTTAAACTATCATTATGCCTACTTTTCGTCTTCCCGCTCCGCTCCCATCCCTCTGACGCGCATGTTTGAGACAAAGGAAAGGAGATAAGGGAAAAAAGAAGACAAGAGGATGTGGGACATGATTGGAAAAAAGAAATCAACCTTCTCTCCTTTATCAACGTCTTCTTCTTCATCCCCACAATCAAGGGGTGGGAGACCTCCAGCTAGTGAGCAGAAAAAAAACACACACATACACACACGAAAAGAAAACAAAAGGCCAGAGTGATATGCGCGCTGTTTAGGAACCACCCGTTTGAAATACGCCATGCTGTTTTGCAAAACAAAAAAGAAAGAAACAAAGTTCAAGGATTTAAGTTTTTTTGCGAAACAAAAAAAGAAAGAAAGAGAGAGACAAACATTAGACTTTGGCTAGGCCGTTTGGGAGGAGAACAAAAAAAAACATATAATCTAATTCACCACCTCATCCACAGCATACAAGTTCTGGTTGAGGATCTTGTTCATGGTAAACATGTGCACGCGATCTTGCTTGAAGACGGCGCGCATGGCATCGTCGCATCGAATCTGGCGTTTGTCGCTGGGGTCTTGGAGATCGCGTTCCTTGACGTATTCCCAGATCTTTTTCACGGTTTGGGGTCGGGAGAGGTGCGTTTCACCTAGGAGCTCGGAGAGGGCGGGAGAGAGAGCCATGGGTTTCTGCATAAAGGACATTAGTTTCTTTTCTTTTCTTCTCTTGCTTGTCACCCAACAACGCGAGAGAGACAGAGAAAGGGAAGGGGGGAGAGAGCAATAGGGAAAAGGGTAGACTGACATGGAAGCCTCCTTTCCTGCTTGGGCTCTTCTTCTCGCCTCCACTGCCTGAGCCAATGTCGCTGTCATCCTCATCCTTGACCTTGTTGGAACTCTTCTTTTTGGCCTTTTTCTTGGGCGCCGGCGCTTTCCGCTTTGTGTTTCCACCACGCGTTGCTCTGCCCATGCGCGCATTCTCTTCTGCTTGTAACCTAGCCGCGAAAGCCGCATCATCATCCTCGTTCTTGGCTTTTGTCTTCTTGTTCTTCTTCTTGGGCGGTGCGTTGTCTTCCACCTCGGACAGCACAGACTCGTTATCGGGCGCGATCGCTTGTGGTTGGACATGTCTGACGTATCGCCGTTGGTCGTTTTTGTTCCGTTTGCGACTGTGGGTTCTGAGACGTCCGAACCGCCGCCGTTCTGCTCGTTATTGAACTTGTCGAAACGCTGCATGATGAGCGTGGTGATTTGGTCTTTTTGATGCGACAAGTCCTGGCCGACTCTCTCCTGCAAGCCTTTGCGAATGCGCTTCGCAGAGATGGTGTTGATATCGCTTGCGCGCAGGATGTCATCGATGATGACCGAGTACGAGGCCTCGACCTCTGCGGGGAGTGGCTCTGGCGCACCATGTTAGCAAAGGCGCGTAGTGTGTGTGTATGTGTGTATGAGGAGATGCTTACCCGACATGGCGGTAGTCGTGGTGGTGTTGACGGAAAGGTGATGGTCGCAACTACAAGCTCGGTTGCCAGGACGCACTGTTGTTAGGACGCAGGAGCCGGGGTGTTTGAGGAGGAAGTAGGCGCAACAGTAGCAGAAAGTCTAGACGGAGTGTTTTGTCGAGAGGCAAGGTAAGACAGTAGCCTCTCTCTCTCTGTCTCTCAGCTAGCAATCAAGGGCGGGTGCCGCGGCCCACACTCACAGACAAGTCTCGGAGAGAGAGACAGAGCAGCCAAGGTCGCGGTCAGACAAGTGTGTAGCGGGGTGCCGTCACAGAAAGCAGATCAGGCGATAGGGTCTAATGGTAAGGCAGCCTGTGGAGGATGTGCAAAAGCCAGGGATGCAGCGGGACGCCGTCGCAAGAAGGATTTGCTGGACACCGAGACTAGCAACTGGGCAGATGGCGACAGTCGAGGCATGCGCGATGAGGTGTGAAGACGTAGATGCACGGGCGCGGCCTAGTCAGGTACGGCCCGACCAAGGTCCATCGACTATGGAGGAGGCTGGGGAACCATGAGCCATGACACCATCCGTCATCCGTTCATCCATCCATCCATCCATTCCAATTCAATCGTATCTGCACCTGCATCTGCTGCAGGCTCTGTGCACACATGCACATGTCAAAGAACCGGTTGGGTTTTGGTCTTTGTTTCCTCTGCAACTATACTCGTCCTACATATCGGCGGACTGCATACATGTCCCAAAGTGGTAGTCTATGCAAACAGCTCGCCACCACGCAGCCTCGTATTGCATCCCTTTTCCAGCCCTGCGCCAATCGCGCCTCCCGAGCTGCTCTGCTCACATGACCAGACATCCAACACCGTACATTTGCTTCTCCACCGCACTCTTGATCTGATACCAGTCGGCTCTTCTTTCTGCAAACTCGTACACCTCCTCCGCCCGAAAGATGCCGTGATACCGATCCGTGTCCGCAATAATGGTTGCTATTTCTTTGGCCTGCTTGGCATCGATGAGATAGATTTGCGAAAGTTCGCGCAGCGCTGCAAAGTACTGGATGAGGGGCTTGTTGCGTAGCGATACAATATACGTATTGTATGCGTTCATGTCGCTGCCAAGAGTTAGTAGACAGCCCCAGTCTGCCATGCCGGGGTCAAGTGACGTTACCTGATGAGCTTGATGGCGCCGTCAACGCTAATCCTTTGCCGCTTGAGATGCTTGCAAAGAGCAGTAAACAGGCGCACTCCGACTTCCTGGTTGAAGACATCCAGCACGTTCTTATCTGTGCTGCCAATGAGCATACTCGTGTGTGACGATACAACCTCGACAATCTTCAGTGCCGTCTGGCTGGGCCCAATGTCGGCCATCTCCACCACCCCATTAGGCCCTACGGGCGGATTGAAATCCGACGGACTCTGCGTGGTTCCACAAAGATACTCGACCTCGTCCATGAGCACGTCGATACCTTTGTTGAGGCCTGCAGCCACGCTCTCGTCGAGCTGTGCCTCGAACCGCTTCTTCTCCTTGGCTGCCAGACTGAGAAAATCGTCTCGGTCCGTCAGGTTGGCAGCCACAAGCTCCTGCAGGTAGAAAACGTCGACCATTTGCTGGATCAGGTCTCCAACATTGACCAGCTCCAAGAAAGCCACGAGCGGTGCGACTCCCTCTTCGCTGTGATCTGCCACCTCTCTCGGCTTGTAGTCGGCCAAGTGACTGACAGCCTTGTCGAACCCCAGCTTCATGTGGCGATTGCCCAGAATCTGGACAAGGTGGATGAAGATTTGTTCCGACTGCTCTTTTGCTTCTTCGCCAGACTGCCCACCGAGGCGGACAAAGCGGGCGGCACGTTCGAGACTAGCCTTGGCCATGTGTGTCAGATTGAGAGCCACCTCGATGCTAAAAAGTGATCGGATTCCTTCGAGCCTCGAATTCATAATGGCCGCCTTGGCAGCAAGCTCCGTCGTGGGGGCGTCAGGCCGTGGGGTTGACGACCGATCGCCAGGGACCGGAGTTGCGCTTCTCGACGTCGGCTCCAAGACACTGTTTCGGTTTGCACCTGATGCAGGCTTGCTGGCACCTGAGCCACCCATGGTAGGCAGAACGTTGACGGGCATCATGACGACCTTTTTGAAAGACGACAAAAAGTCTTGTTTTACGGCCTTGCGGTTGACATTGGCCATGAAGCGGGTTTCGGTCGTCTGCTCTTCTTCTAGCAGTCGCTTCTCCCAAGTGTCGACCTCGGCCTCGGACTTGCGCTTGAAGTAATCGAGCTCCTCCTGCAGGTACAGATCGACATGGGGCTCGAAGCAGCGCATGATGATGCGCATGACGTCTTGTTGGAAGTCTGGCTTGGAGGCTTTTGTGGGGTGCAAGGAAATGGCAAGCTGGACGGCTTGATCAAAAATGCCCGCAACGGCTTTCAGATAGGTTTCGATGCCCGCGTCGTGAGCTTCGTCAAAGACGGTGTTGAGGTACTCTGCAATGACATCGTCTGCAACACGGTCCAAAAAGGTTTGTAGAACGTCGACGGTGGGAGGGAAAACACGGTCAATGATGTCGGCTTCGTTGTTGAGCTCAGTAGCCAGGCCCTTGAAGAATTTATGCGAGGGCTCCAAGTTGACCTCGCCACTTCGTACGCAATCTGACGGGTCTCCCAGGCTCTCCTTATCCAACATCAACGGGTGATTGTGGATAAACGAGTCTAGACATGCTGCACCGCCATTGAGCGTGACGAGGACGGATGCAAATCTCTTCATACGACCGTCAAAGTCTTTGTCCATGTAACCTTGCTCAAACTCTCGAAGGACGGCGTTTTCAAAGATGCCCGTCATTGTGTCAAGCTTTTCCTCGCGCTGATGCCAGCCCTGAGCAAAGTCGCTCTTTGCAAACACCTTGAGTTGGGCGAGCATCTGGGCCTGCTGCTCGGGGTCACGATATGTGCGAAAGAGTATGGGGTCAGCATGGCTTCGTGACCTCTCCATGTCATAGTAGAAGGGAGCCAGGGCACCGTAGATTTTGCCATATTCTTGACGTGCCATGCCGCGTATCGAGCGTACATTTGCTAAGACGTTGACGGCCGCCTGCGGATCAACCAGGTAAGAACTTGGAGCTAGTGTGCCAGTCGCCGACAGCGTCATGTCATTGAAGCCCTTGTCCAGCGTGGTGGAGCGTGGCCGGCTCTGGTGGTCCTGGGACTTGCGCAGCAGGTCCTCTTCTATGGTGGCATCGAATAGGGTCATACTGGTGCTACCCACGTGACCATCCCCCAATGGTGTGGTGGTGGTAGTAGTAGTGGTGCTGCCATTGAGGCCAAGACCAGCAACATGTGCCTGCTCAGCTTTTTGTGCTTGCATCTTCTTGCGCATGGCTTCTTCGAAGCGCTGCTTGGCCTCTGCCTCGTTCCAGCAGCCCATACTCCTCAGCCTCTGCTGCCACCTCGTGTCATCGTATACCATTTCACGCATGCGTCTCGAGGTGCGGGCGAAGCTGAACATGTCGGCGACGGGCAGGTAGTCGAGGATGGTGTTGATGAGCTCTACATGGAGACGGGGTCAGAGGTGGGTGATTGCATGTACCGCAGAGTCCGTACCTGCAGGCAGCACCGCCTTGGAGTCGCCCACGAGCTGCGTGGTGCGCAGCGAAGCCAGGACGGACGGCTGCGATTGGGGCATGGCCCGCTTGAAGTTTGACTTTGGAGGCATGATTGCGTGCGCCTGTTGGTTGGGGGAACAATGGCCTCTTGTCCAGGTCCAGGTCCAGGTCCAGGTCCAGCTTCAGCTCCAGGTCCTACTCCTGCTCCTACTAATCACTGCGGTGTCTTCTTGCAACGAGTGGTTTGCCCATAGCCTGTGGCCCAGCGAGGCAAAGTTTCGCGTGGCTTGTCGCGGGGCACGAGGGCTTGTTTGCAGGCAGGTGAGGTGGAGCAGCGACGGTTGGCGGGCTGGCGGCTATCGGCTGGCGGCTGGCGGCAGGGTCTCTGGTCGATCCGGCATAGCACCAGATGGGATCGCCCCGCGCGGCTGCAGCCCTTTCTGTCAACTACACACGTACATTGGCACGGCACCGAGGGGCATCAAGTCAAAGAAGCAGGCAGTGTTTCCAGAAGGAACAGGGGGATTGAGTGTGTTTGGCCATTTTCCTTTTGACAGAGTCTTTTGGGTAAGCCAAGGTGGAGTCAATTGATACGAAGGCTTGTCAGGAGAGACGGCACACGGCAAGACGGGTCAAGAGTATGAGCAAGAAGCAATGGACGAGCTCGTTAGTCGAGCAGAGTGATGACGAGGGTGGCGGCGGGTGGATGCAAAGAAGCAAGGTTAGGCGGATGCTCAGAATGTTCCAAAAGAAACAAGGCGTGGGCATAGGCATAGTGCTTGCACAACATAAGCAAAGCTCACACATGCTATGTATAGAGACGGGGGGGAAAGGTGGAGCCATGCAAACACAAAATGGCATACGAGCGGGCGCCACGTGGAGTGCCGAGTGATTTGGGGTTCTAGAAGGCGCGACTGTGTCGACGCGACGGACTGACTGACTGTGTTGCCCCTGATGACGCGAGGCAGCAGAAGCGCATGTAATGTTTTATGACGGGGTGCATGAGGGAGAATAGCATAGCATAAGGCGCGGGCAAGAGGGCGAGGCAGGTAGTGCTGCCAAGAGGGCCATTTCTGGGGCTGAAGGTGCGTCGCGTCAAAATAATAAGCACAAGGCGTGTCGCGGGCCAATTGAACGCCCACGGCATCGTGTTTGTGTGTCTTATGATTGCGAGGGGACGGCCCCTGAGGGCAATGTCACAGCACGAGGACAAGTTGTGTCAGGCCGACGGTAGCCTTCAGCCAGCCAGGACAGGGCAAGGCAAGGCAAGGCACACACACTCACACACACATGGACATGGACATGGACACACACATACGCACACCTTCTCTGCTATAGGGTTTCGCCCACGGGCGTAATGACGGCCGACGACGGCAAAAGGGATGAAACCTTGGCCGAGTGGTCGACGGAAGGTTTCAAGATGGGTTCCGCAGCACATGCCACCACTGGTAGTATTACTGGCCTTGGACACCCATTCACGCTACACCCACCCGCTCGTCGACGATTTCCCGTCGTGTGCAGTACTGTCCTGTACCTGCATGCGCTTGTTCCCCCCAAAAGGCGGGCCGACCAAAAGCGGGCATGGCGCGGGCTTGGGGGAGCACAGAGTGGGTGGGCTGGCCAGAACGTGACAACGCATTGCTCGCCCGTCCGAGACGCGGCGACGCGCTGGCCCGATGACGGCATGGCCAGAGGAGGGCAGCGTACAGTGAAGGCGGCAGAAAGGCGCGTGGGCCGTGGCGGTGGCGGGCGGTGGCCGGGCAGGCTGCTCATTGTGTGGACGTGTTTAGTGGACAGACAGTAGACGTGGCGCGTGCTTTGTGCTTGCAAAGAGTGAAGCAACAGGGCGGCAGGGCCTGTGGCATGGCGCGACTGCTTATGTCATTCATTCGAGTCGGGGGCGCACGGGCCGCCGGGGACTTTTGGCAATGACCCTTTGAGACGCCGGGAGCTGAGGCAGGGCGCCCATTGGCTGTTTCACCCCAGAAACAGTGGGGGCGCCAGCGGCGTCCTGTTGCATCCCCTTTCCCATCGACTGCGCAAGAGTCATCCCAGAGAAGCAATGTGCAATTGCTTCACTCCGCGCGAGCACTGCTCCAGGCCTGCGCCCAAAAAAAAGGGCCACGTACCTGCGAGCTGCCCGTATGGCCCGTCCGTTGCCCCGTGAATGATGCATCATCGCGCAGACGTCAGTCCATGGTGATGCTGGGCTGGAGCACCATGACTTCGACAGAGTTAAATATATATCTGCCAACCACCGGGCCACTGTCGCAACTACTGACACTCCCGCTGCACCGCTGCCCTTACAAACTTCAAAGTCCCTCTTCGCTGCCAACCTTGAGTCGCAGTCTCAGACATAGTCTCGTCTCTCCCCATTCATAAACTCTCGCCCGGATCCGGACATTGACCCATTGCTACACACTACAAACACTACATTCGACATAGTTACTCCTACATCACAAACATCCAACATGGTCTTTTCCGCAATCAACAAGCCCAAGATGCCCGATGGCAGTGGCCCCCCAGGCGACGGTGGCAGTAAGTTTACTCCCCTCTCCCACCACCCACACAGACACCCACCCTCCCCTCTTTCTCACTTTCCTCCCTCCCTCCCTCCCTCTCTCTTCTCATCTCCCATGCTGACATGCTTCTCCCTCAGGAAAACCAATTCCTCATTTGGAAAAATGAATGGATGGCTGTGCCAACCTGACCAATCACCTCTCCCAATTCCTCAGCCTCTGCCCTGGCGGCCCACCACCATACGTTTGGCCTTCAAACCCAACTTTGCTTTCCCGGCGCCCATCGCAATCATCACCATGCTCGTTTTTGCGCTTTGCACGGCATGATTCCTGCGCTAGCCCGCCAGTCCTGCGTCGTCGTCGTGGTTGTCGTCGACGAGGACAAGGACAAGTAGTCCTCCGGGGCGCAGCACTCAATCGCCCAATCCGGAAAGTGCTGATACGCGCGGCTGTGTCGGACCCGGTGACCGAAGCGACCTCCGCAGCAGCAGCAGCAGCAGCAGTCCTCCCGAGAAAAACATGGCCCTCTTCGCTCCCCCAAGGCATTCTGGGTGACGCTCTCGCGCGGGCTACCCGCTACTTATCATCCATCGGGGCCAAACCGCCAGGCTGCCTCGAGTCTGCCGTACCTGGCCCGGCTTCGTGGCTTATACGTTGCGGCTGTGCAGAAATGGGGCCGCGCCTGCCACTAGGCCTAGGCAGCGAACATTGGTTCCCCCTCTATCCATTCACCGGGGCCCACCTGACGCCCTTCTGCCTGAAAGTATCGCCTTAGCCATCGTTGCGCATTCACCTGTCTGGGGGCTTTGCGCAGTGCTTCCGGTCGACTAAACCAGTCACCCCCGGTGTGACTGTCTTCTCAGCCTTCTAGAAGGACGCTATCTACCAGTGCAGCCTGGCCGGTCGCCTTGTTCGTCAGGGCGCACCCAATCAGCTGCCTGGCCCCTTGCCCCAAGGGGCGCAGTCCATTGTCCTTTTGTCACTGTCTTTGAATCACACGGGGCGGATTTCTCTCTGGTCCTCTGCGTCACAGCCTGGAAGAAGGCAGTTGTCGCCTGTTCTTGGAGGCTGCCCTTTTTTATGACAGGCCTCAGGATTGCGACTTTTTAAACCTGTTAAATCTCTCTCTGTTGTATGCTATTTCTACTTACACACATCACTACTACAATACAAACATCAATACCATCTACCATCTTCATACATATACTCAAGTCTAATCTCACTCGCACTCACACTCACACATACCACTACCTTTGCAATCACATCCACAATCACCATGAGACTAGCAATGTCTTGCCTTACTCTCTCCTACGGCGACCCTCAGCCCCGTGACGGAGGAGCGCCGCACCCAGGCGCCAGACTGAGACAGTCTTCCACAATGATGCTCTCCATGGCTGGCGACGAACCCCAGCCTCGCGACGGAGGCTAATTGGACTCAGAGCTACTTGCACTTTTTCAGTTCGTCTAGCCCTTTCTTCTCCCTCTCTCGACCGACATGTCCTAACATGCTATAGTGCACATGTTCAATCCACCCATTGACGCCATGCTCTGCCTGAGCACGTTTGTCAACCGGGCAGCACCATCATTATGAGGGCTTGTTCACCAACTCGCACATGCCCGTGTACCACCACCATCCATTGCTCCAACTTCTTCTTCGCATTTGAGCATTTCGGCTTTCCATTACCGCTTTTCCTCTTGATCTGCAGCGTTCCAAAATATGTTCGGCGTTACGGGAGGGTGTTTTTTTTTTCTTTGTTGGCCTTTGGAGGAGAAACATGAGGCGCAACGGTACAACTCGGAACATCTTGGCTAGTCTCTTTCTTGGGTGCATAGACGGCGTTATACAGGGAAGACGTGTGGGGCTACCTATGATTGGGATTTGTTATGGCCAGACTGACAGGCAGTCTGATGAAGTTATGGGGATTTTCTTTTCTATACTGTACGATTAACGGATTTGAGCAAATCATCCAAGATAGCGTTGCGTTGGCGTCGCCGCTAGAATAGAGTAATTCAAGAAGATGCCAGTTTCAATCATGATGCTGCTGCACGTGATGCGGAGGTCGTGAGACCAGGAAAGAGGCAACGCTGTCTACCGCAGGAAATTCAGAGACATGGCAGCTGTTGAAGTTGGAGGACAAGTCGAAGGTGTTGGGTGCCGTCCTCGTCCTCCCCCTCATCCCCCACACTGCCGCCTACCGCCTTGGCACAGATAACGATAGTCGACGCAGCCTGCATGCATCCCCGTGCCTGCTTGCGTCACGCGGTAGCCTCTGGACAAGGCATACAAGTATACGTACGTGCCATCGTGTCGCTCTTCAAACCCTACAGCCGCCGGCATTCTCTTGCTACTAAAAAAGGTACCCTTCATCCTATCTATCTATTTATATAGATACACGCCATCGAGAAGACGAAATGCGCCATATTTCGCTTGTAAAAATAAGCATACTTCCCCCGCTCGGGTCTGCATGTACGCAGACCCTGTTGCTATTAAAAAGTTAGTCACAGAAACCCCAAAACAGGCGTCTGGCACGCGCACTCGCTCAAAACCCCAACCATGGGAGAGAATTTCCGCTGGTCAGAAGGTAAACGTGCCGCCCGCTGAGAACAGAAGCCGTCTGGGCACGTCATGCCCAGAGCCCCCGCCATTGGTGCGAAACGGGCGGGTAGTCGTCGTGGTTAAAGAAAAGACGGTCCTGCTGGGCGCGAACTAGACCTTTTGCCCGCCAAAAAAAAAGGTCTACGCCTGACTTGACTCTGCTTGCGACCGAGACTAAGGTCGATTTTTCTCTCTCTCTTTGCGATATAAGAAGGCGGTTCCGTGTGGGTTTCCTTTGGCTCTTGTCGCTTGGGAGCTGTGTCACTTTCGCTTTTCACCTGCACGAATCGCTACCGAGTGTGACCCCTCACGACCGTTACAAGAAATTACGACACTCGACTCTACAAGACTTGTCTATTCCTGAAAATGGCCGCCCGACCGACTGAGCAACAGCGCGTGGCCTCACATGGACGCGGAGGCGCTGGTAAGTCATCCATCTCGCAGCAATTGCGCGCTCCATCTGGACGAGGGGCTATAGTACTGACTCCCCCTCCAAGGCAACATTGCAAAAGATGACCCAACCAACTACCCCAAGCCCGAGGACCTCGTCACCCCAACCCTCAAAGGCGACACATACACGACTGGCCGCGGCGGCACGGGAAACATGGCGCGCAACGATCCTGAGCACCCCGAGATAGCGCGCGCCGCCCAAGACGTTGAGGGCTCTCCCCAGCCAGAGTCGCATGGCCCCAAGCACTACGGTCGAGGTGGTGCAGCCAACATCATCAACAATGAAGCGTCTGCCCAGAACAACATCAACGAAGCAAAGCGTGAGGAGAATGGTGCTAACAAGGGCCTCCTGGGCAAGGGAAAGGACCTGTTGAATAAGCTGGGCAAGAAATGACACTTTGTCCGTGTCCAATATGTCGACTTTCACATCTCCTCTCCCCCTTTTTTTGGTTGGTTGTTTGTTTATTTGTTCACTTTGTTTTTGACATCGTATAATATACCCTAGGATTCGCTCTTGTTTGATGATCCGTCTTTATTCCTCAACCCGTGCGATGTGCAACCATCGCCTCACTGCAGAAACTCTATGCTCGGGATATGAACTAATCCCTCTCGCTTCTTATCCATATCGCGTACACGTACTGCTTTCAAATGTCTCCGCCTCGCGCATGGGGCATGTAAACTTTCTTGTACAAAAAAGACGCTCGGTTTATCCACTATACCTGCATAAACTCCCCATCGGGCTGTGCCATCCTAATCCGTCCTAGACATCCCCAATATCCACCCCCTACGCACATACATTCATACCAAACTAAACCAAACCCCTAGGCGGGGGCGGCGAGGTGGCGCGCGGGGAACAAAACGCGTCCGTTCACACATCCGTCCCCAATGCACCCTATATTCCCCCATCTATATCCACAGTGGGCCAATAAATCCTACTCCTATAGTACAGTATACGTCTCGCTCGTTCCACACATACACACACACACCCATTGCGCAACTATGCTTTTTTCTAGCTAGAAGAAAAGAAACGATCCCCGTCACTTGTTTGATGCATTCCATCGCATGTCACAAAAAAGGCTAAAAAAGCATTACATAAATGCGAAGCACCAAGTGGAATAAAAAGAAAAGCTTATACATACACATATGCAAGGTGGTGGGCACCACATGCGTCTGAGAACGGCCGCTCGGATCGGCATGAACGCCACCCTCGCCCCTTTCAGCGCCAATGGTGTGTGCGTAAAGGGTATTCCTGTCTATGTACGCCTACGTATGTAATGTGTGTACGTAGGTGGGTAGGTGGGTGGGTGTATGTACATACGTACTGTGTTGCGCTCAACTCCGCTCCCACACACCCAGCGCGTTTGTGACTAAACTTGTTTCGAGACGGGGGTGGGGAGTTTCGTCACAGGGCTGTATGTATGACATCTTATCAGACAAGTATGTATTTACTGTAGAGTCCAACGGAGATCGGGGCGTTGATCGGTAGTGAGTACCGTTGTGGGCGGGTGTATGTACAGTTGCCTCTCGAGGTAGATACAGTACAGCATCAGAAGAAGTAACGAACGTACAGTGTCCAAGACCATTTGTACTTTTCATTATGGAAACCGGGCAAAGGGTCTGATATATACACTCAGATATAACGTCCAAATTCCCAAGTAGTTTTTTTTTCTTAGAACATGAAAACGTGCTTCTGTTCCATTCCATTCCACATCCGCCTTCTCCATGTCCACATCACGCAGATGTATATGTACATGTACAAACCAACTTCACCATCGGCACGTCATTTCGCCACCCTTCCTCCTCCATCAGATCCCATCCCCGCCTCTAACCACTCACTTCCACATACACACCTGTACTCTATACCTCTACTCTCACCCTGCTACCCTCAGCCCATGTAACCCCCCAACCCAGCACAAAAGAAAAACAGCGAGATGCGCTCACCCGTGAAACCCACACCCAGCCACACTGCGCTCTTCTCCGCGTCAAAACACATGCAACAAAGAGATAAGCGACGGATTACCCGATTCCTCGCTTCCGCATACTTCTTTGTTATGTACAGTTAGTATATATGTGTGGCTCATTCTTTCTTTACTTCTTTCTTCTCGAATTTGCCACTGACAAGAAGGGATCTGGGTTCTGCAAGGAGGGGGGGGCCTGATTGTCTGGATGCCGGGCAAGACGTGGTCGGATACCATTGGCCGTGGTAGAACCTAGAGGGTGTGATTTTTTTTGCCCCCGCTATCTTTACACAAGGGGAAGATGGGGCTTGAGTTAGGATAGAGGGAGGTGTGTAGGCGTGTGGTGGTAGTGGTGGTGGTTTGTAGTCGTATGTAATGATGCTACATGTGTGGAAGGTGTAGCATACATCCTAGTCGGATGGCTGCTCGCCGTGGTATATATGTACATGTAAGCATTTCCATTTTGCCATGTCGCTTGAATTATGTTTCTGTGCTACAATTTGAGACAGAGGTGTGATTGCAAACAATCATGTCGACAACAACAACAACAACTACTACTACTACTACTACTACTACTACTACTACTACTACTACTACGGAAACCGAGACCTGGGTATATTACCACGATGGCGGCGTCCCCGGTCGACGCCGCGTGCTCACTGGCGCCGCAGCAAAAAAGACTTTTACCTCTCTGCCCAAAATAGACTTTCAACGCATCTATTCGGATAGCCTGGAAGAGAGAAAGGCATTGGCGAACGAAGTCGGCGCCGCTTGTCGAGACGTCGGCTTCTTCTACGCCGTTAACCACGGCGTCGACGAGCAAATGCTACAAGATACCTTTGCCGCACTGGAAAAGTACTTTGATCTGCCTACCGAAATCAAAATGGAAACGCATAACCAAAAGACGGAAAAGTTCCGGGGATACGAGGCGTTTTTAGAAGGGAAACTGGATCCGAGTACAAGAGGAGGTGGGTATATTCGTCTCTTTTCTGTATTACACCGACGACAGAGGTATGTTATGTTACTAACAATATTCCAGACCTCAAAGAAGGCTTCCTTATGGGCGAAGACTTCACCGACCCAGAACAACTCTCGCTCGTGACCTCGACGCCGCAGCCGCTCGCCCAAACGCCTCGAAACCAATGGCCGACACACCCATCCGCCCACTTCCTCCGCCCAGCCCTCTACCGCTACTACCGCGCCATGTTCACCCTGAGCAAGCGCCTCCTCCACATCTTTGCCCTCGCCCTCGACTTGCCAGAAACCTACTTCGACTCCATCACCACGCACCCAATGACAAACGTCCGCGCTGTCCACTACCCGCCCCAGCACAACCCCTTGGACGTGGGCATAGGCGCACACACGGATTTCTGCTGGTTCACCCTCGTATGTCAGTCGCCGACTGCGTATCCTGCGCTCGAAGTGCTCAATGCCAATGGTGTTTGGGTCCCCGTGCATCCTGAGCCAAACGCGTTTGTTGTCAATATAGCCGATTTCTTGAAGTTGGTCACGGGCGGCACGTGGATGAGTACTGTGCATCGGGTGAGGAACATCGGTGGCGAGGAGAGGTATAGTATGCCGTTTTTCTTTAGTCCGAACGAGGATGCCAAAGTCAGTGTGGTGGAGCATTTGAGGAGGCCTGGCGTCGAGTATACAGAGTTTGGCGTGGGTGAGTATTTTCAGAAGAGGTTGGATATTGATCGGACGACGCACTTGGAGGGCGAAGACGATAAGGAGAAGAAGAACGAGGTAAAAGAAAGAGAGGTAAAATAAGTGTAAATTTGCGACAAAAATGTAAGATATACAGACGGACACGGAAAGATGAACATGGAAGTGTACGCTAGATGATAATGCCAACATACATACCTAATACTCTATGCAAGCCCAATTCAATTAAGCATGCCCATTTCTCCGCTTCGCCTCTTCCAGCGCTGCGCGTAATCTCTGCTCCTTCTCCTTCTCCTCCTTCTCCTTGCCCACTTCTCCACTGTACTTGTCCTTGCCCATCTTTCGCTCCACCAACTCCTCAATCGCACCATCATCACTCTCCAGCACGTGCACTCTCCTTGTAAACTCCTCAACCAACTTCTTTTCCCCCTCCTTCTTCTCAGCCTGCAACTCTTGCAACCGCGCACTGTCTGCTTTCTCGCTTTCTGCCTGTGCAATCTCGGCATCTACCACAGCATTGTTAAGCTCAATCTCGAGATCATTGAAAAGCGACAACAGTGCCTTGGACGAGTGCTTTAGTCCAACAATGGTAGAATGGGCTCGAGAGACTATGTCGGCATCACCGCTGCCATCGTCCAGGAGCCGGATAGCAGCGAGAATCTGATCCATTTCCTTGCGTTCAGTACTCAGGGCATTTACGACAACATCCTCGGCGCTGCTGATGAGCTGGCCAATGCGCCTAGCTTTGTCCCGCTTTGCATTGAGCACAGCCTGCTTCTCTGCGGATTCAAAGTGCTTCTCTAGGTCCTTCATTGCGCTGATCTTGCCTGCAGCGTAGAGCGGCTGTACCTCAGTCTTCTTGTACACCCGGTCACGCTCTGCAACAACGCGCACAACACCCTCGTGCCGCTTTTCTGCTTGCTTGTGTACTTCTTCTAAAAGCTCCAGACAGTCCTCGGTACTGGGCGGATCGCCGCCTTCTAAGCTCTTGGTTCCAGACACTGATTTCTGAAGCAGATGCTCAACTTCGGTGCACAGATCCATGAGTCCCTTGATCTCCGCCTGAAGACTCTCATACACTGGGTTGAAAACGGTGTCCATGTAACTCTTGTACTCGTCCTGTACCTCCTGCGCTTTGAGCTCGACCTCCTTCTGCTTAAACCTGTCTTCCAACTGCTTCATCTCTGCATACGAGATTTCGTCATTGTTGAACAGTTCGTCGTTGTGCTCTTCATTCTCTTCTTGGCGTCTTCGACGCGCTTCGTCGTTTCTTCGGCGTGTGACAGACGCTGAACTTTCCCATTCCACAGAAATCTCTTGCATCTTGACCAGTTGATTTCCTGTGTTTGAGAGTTTGGATCTGAGCTCTTCAATGCGATGGTTTGCTTTCCCTCGAAGCTGCCGCGGTAAGAGAAGCGCCAGAGATTCATTCGCATTTCCCTCATGTGGAGGTGGAACCGGCGTGGAGCCGTGTGAGACAGGAGCCAAAGGTGGAGGAACCGATTTAGCTTCATGCTGGTGAGAACTGCTTATAGGCACCTGTGGATTCGGCTGGCCTGCGCCGAAGAAGATCTCATCGTGTCCCTTGTTTACGATTGGAGACAACGTCGCACTCGCTGTGTTTAAGAAAGACATTGTTTTCTTATGCCTCAAAGAGAGAGGCTCCTCGGGCTGTCGAGATGGCGGGACATACGCCTTGTATTGTGAGTGTAACGGCTCCTCGGGGCGAGACTGAATTGGCGTCTTGTTGGTATCTTCATCGACCGAGCTCGTTGGAGTCAGAATAGTGCTAGACTGCACAGATGGTGCTGTTTGATGCTGCACTTGCATGCTCTCCATTATGGGAAATGTCGGAACTCGCACTATTATGGGCCTTCCACCCGGACTATATTCGAAATCATCCTCAGAAGTTACATCCGATGGTACTTGCACTTTGAGGTCAGGTTTCGCGTTAGAAACGGTGGTGTTGGATCCTGAAATTGGCTCGGGCTCGGTTGAAGCTACTGGTTCTACTGCCAACGGTTGGGGCGGGGCGTCGAAGAAATTAATTCCTCTGACAGTAGACTCTGCTTTCATGAAAGCTTTGAATATTTTGATTTTCTCTTCGACCTGCGGCTCTTTTGCTTCGCTACGAAGCATATCAATGAATCTCAATAACGAACCGACATACCATGGATCGAGATCGGGGATGAAGTCTGCCGCAGTTGGCTTTGATGGCTCCTTTGCTTTTTCGGCTTCGAGTTGACGTCTCAGCTCAGCAATGGTGTTGTCGCGCTCTTCGAGGTTGTGGTCTTTTCCTTCCATGTCTTCTTTAAGTCTGTCGATAGTGAGTCCCTTCTCTTTAGCGGTGGCTTCGGAATTAGCAGTAGCTTGGTCAGCAGTCAACCTCATAGTCTCAATCTGTGCTAGCAAAACATCCCTCTCACTGGCTGCGTGGCTCTTTGCAGCCTCGGTTTCAGATTCAAGCCTCTCTCGGTCAGCTTTGAAGGCCTCAGATGCGGTACGATGACGCTCAATCTCCTGTTGCAATTCTGTTCGTAATTGGTCAATAAGCTCGTCCTTTGCCTTGAGTTCTGCAGTATATACTGGACTCTTAGGCCTAGAAACAGACGAAGCACGGTCATCTGATTGCATACTGGCTGGGACAGCCCATGGCTGCTGGGTGTTCCCAGGCGATGGTTGCGACTCTCTATCAAAGTGATTCCGAGTGCTGTGAGTGCGCTCTATGGGTTTAGGTGTCATCCTCAGTGGCGCTACGATCGCATCTTCCACAACAAAAAGCTCTTCTGCAGGGTGTGGTGAATATCGCTCATTCAATTTTGCCACTACAGTAGGTGGTGTAGGAACGTAGGTCTCAACTGAGTCACTTGAGTCCAGGCGTGCAGGATATACTGCAGGGCTTGGAAAGCCGTGTGTCGAAGGAGGTGACGGGACGTGAGCTGGCAATTCAACGCTGTCGGGTTGTGTGATCTCAGTGTTTTTCCTCTCCGGCTTCGCACAAAACAATGCTTCATCGTCAATCTCCTCCCCACCACCCAAGTGCTCCCAGTCTGAGGGACCGCCAGCGGACAATGCACTGAATTTTGACTTGTCATCACGAGGCGGAGGTGTTGTCGGAACCTTCTGCAAGGGAGGCTTCGGAGACGAAGTTCTGTCATTGGCACGTTGCGCATAAAAGTTGTTGAGAGCAATGGAACTTATAGAATCTGTACGGCTGTAGCTAGGTTGATGTCCAGAGGCATTACTGAGACTTGGTCGACTGGATACAGGAGATACTGGCTGACTAGTTGGCCTTGCTTCATAGGGATTTGACGCGACTGGGTTAGTTTGATGGATAGAGTTCGATTCCTGAGTCGTTGGTTGTGTCGATATTGGATATGGTTGTTGGGAGACTGGATTTTGCGGTTGCTGTGTTGCCTGTGTAGCTTCGTAAGGTGCTTGTGCAGCGTGATGATTGTACTCTGGTCCTGGCGGTGGCGGTGGCTGCCATTGGTTCAGAGGCTGAGCAGGCTGTGGGGGAGGTTTTGCTTGCTGGTCATAAGAAGTCTGTCCATGATGCTGCAGTGATTGTTGTGAGTATCCATGCTGCTGTGGTGGGAAGTGAGTTGAAGAATGTTGTGGCTGTGGCTGTGAAGGTGTATGTGTCTGCGGTGGGTACTGAATATTTGCATGATGGGCATACTGAAGGTACTGTTGTTGTTGGTTTTGCTGAGGCTGCGGTGTCTGCTGGCCAGTGCGTGGTGGAAGAGGTGGTGGTTGCCCTGTTTGATATGTATGCTGCGTAGTTTGGTTTCCTTGTACGTAGGAGTTTGGATCTACATTTGGCTTCATGTACGTGGACTGTGTCTCACTCTGGAGTGGGACATGTTGCCCCTGCTGCCATGTTGGCGCATGTTGCAGAGGAGCATGGACAGTAGGTCGGGTATAGGTTGGTGGCTGTTCGTTCGGAATGTGATTTGCTTGGGCTTGAGGACCCACAGATGGAGTAGTAGGGGTAGAGCCTGTGCCATATATCGAACTTGGTCTTCCTGAGTGTGGCGGCGGGGGAGGCACATAGGGGTATGTATGCTGTGGAGTGCCTTGGGTAGGGTATCCTCCCTGCTGAGGTTGTTGGGCCCAACTCTGGTGCGGCTGCTGCTGCTGCTGATCTTGTCGCTGAACCGCTGCCGCCAATCCGTATGGTTTCGGTGGAGGAGGCGGAGGCACATCCTGTTGCTGAATATATGACTGCCGTTGTCCTCCTGGCATCATCCCATACGTGTTCGGGTTGTATCCTGCCATATTCTGCGGCTGCGATTGATTCCACGGGTTCGGCGCTTGGGTTGGAGTGGGCGTAGGCGTAGTCCACTGACTGTGAGCCTGGGGAGGAACAGACTGGTATCCTTGTGATGCTATGCGCACATGCGTCAGCTCTTTTTCTAGTGTGTCTTGTAGCTTCTCTCTGCATCCACATACCTCCATAGCCGGGCGGTGGTGGTGGCACTGGCGGAGGCCCGTTCTGCTGACCTGTGAAACTCGCCGCGTGCCCAGGCTGCTGGTAGCCTGGAGCTTGTCCGTAGTTCTGCATCGCGCGGTCGTCACTGGACTCGAATTGTCCGAAGAGCAGCTGAGTTGTCTGTGTATATATGATTAGGTTCGCGACAATGGTGGCACACAAAGGGGCGCACGGTAGGCACTGGCAATGGATCACAAAGGCAGTGAGAAAAGATGAGATGGCATTACTGAGTCAGGTAGATACAAGAGCGCAACAACGAAAGGGTCCCCGATACGCGCTCCGTACGCATGAGGCGCAAGGCTGCGTGCTAGAGCCCAAGTATGCGGAAAGTGGCATGGTGTGCAGCCACAGGAACCCTGACGAGGCGGGGTGGATGGACGCTGCTTTGGTTCGCCCGTCTCTCAGCCTTTCCGCTTTGGGCGCACCATGTTCTCCAGCCACTCTTCTTAGCCACTCTTCTTACGCCTCATTTCAGCAATGTGTGAAAGCACATACTCTACGTCCTCTGCAACCGCCATCAGTGTTTCTTTCTCCTGGACGCTCTTCGGTGCAATACGTGTCAGGCCCCCAGCCGTGCTTAGGGTCATCTAACGCGAGTCAGCCCCGTTTTTCTTATTCCTTTGAGTTGTGTGCACTGAGCCTACCATGTCCCAACCATGGCTGTTCGAATTGCCAGTTGTGGCCGTTGGACTGCCTGACGCTGCCTCGAGCCGCTCTAGAGAGACGTATTTGCCCTCCGTCAGCTTCTTTCCTTGATGCGACTGTTGCGCGTCATTAGGCTTGGAATCCGACCTCTCATGTCTTGGTGGAATCTGGTAACGTTTTGAAGATCCTGTTGTCTTGACATGGCTTCTTTGCCTTATCGTTCTGTCGTTAAAGGTCTCGTAGTTAACTGGAAGCTGAATCGTGGAGGATCGAGCGAGCTCAGAAGAGCTTTCAGGATGGTTGGTTTGTGTAGTGACGACTAGCACGTGAAATACACGGTCCTGTAGAAAATCACGGCCAGCAACCTTTGGCATTTCATGGAACATCTGGAAGACTGACTTGCATAAGCGAATTTCTCATCACGAACTGAGTCTACTCAGATTCAATGATGTTAGTGACAGATTCAAACTTACTTGACATCTCCACACTATGGATTTTCCCCGCATGTTGTGATTCACCCAAAGCCTTGAGCAAGTCTTTTCGATCCCACGTCAAGAGCTCAACTGCATCAAAAACACTAGGAGTGTAAGCAAGTTCGTTACGACTGTGGTCCCGCGCAAGCAAGTGTGCTAATTCAGAGAACTTGACGTGCGAATCGCTGTGCGCGGAAGTCCTGGCTAGCCATCGCTCTTGGTTGATGGTCAGGATACGTTTCTTGACAAGATGGGAACTAGAATTTCTTGGCCATCTCCAGCAGACTCCAACGGAGGCATCATCACAGCTCCATCTTTAGGACTCCAGGTTCCACATTCTTTGACATTGGTATCGAAATCAATTTGCTCAATTTCAGTAAAAAGATTATTGAAGAACTGAACCAAGCTTATCCTGTGGTCTGACGCCGGGTTTTCATACAAAGGATGATAGGGCAGGTCAAGCTTCTCTAGGCGCTTTAGATCTAGGTATTGCCGAGTTGAATTTGAAGCTGTGACTTTGGCAGCGGCGGTGGGTGCAGGGCCTGCATCAGACCCGTCAGCGGGATTCTGTGGAGGCTGTACGGACTGGGATTGGACGGAATCCTTTGACGTGCTGGTGGGTTCCATGGCCGGACTCTGGGCAGCGGAGCGGAGGTCTTGTGTATGCAGGATGCTGCAACAGGCAAGGTATGTGTTATGCTTCAGTCGCCTTGCAGCGTACAAGGCTGTGGGTGCGTCCCGACCGGTCTAGAACACCGCCACACGATGAATCATGTGACAAGAAGTACAATTACCGTGAATGTCAGTAGAATCGAATCAGTCTGGCTCTTCCCAATCTTTCCCGTACCGATCCAGGCAAGCCTTTGACTCGTACGCGTCTATGGGAGGGCTGGTGACTAACGTGAATGCCGAAGGTGGTACGATAATTGTAGTCAAGCCAGCGGCAAGTGGGACGTATCTGCAAGATCTAGCACAGCATGCTTGGTCAACTGACAGAGAGTAGTGAGTAAGTATGGAGTGAAGCCGCTGCGGCGCTTAGGACAAGAGGCAGACTAGCGTATCTCGAAGCCGGTGATGATTGTGATTGGTCGATTCCTGATTGTACGATTCCCGACAGCATACTGTTTAGGGGCAAATGCTAAATTTCAAAGCAAAGACGCAAGCACGTTTCGGGAAACTCGATTCGAGATCTGATACTATAGCGGCAAGATGCGTAGTTGTGGAAGTATACGGTGTTCATGGGACGACTAGCATTCGGGTGTGATTGACTGTGCTTTAGTTTACATGTCCTTTGACGATAATCAGCAATTGTGCTCAAAGCACACTGCACAAACCATGGGTATTCCCTAAAAGCTGGCATAATTCGTTTTGCCTATTGGTTGGCTTTCTACATTGCAGCAAGATGCCGAAGTAAAGAAAATGAATCGGCAAAAGGATGCCGCACCCTTACTGTTTGCAGTATGACTGTTTCCCTATGTGAAGAAAACGCCATCAGAGCGCATAATTCCAAGCCGTCCACACTGGCCTAGGATGCTGGTAACCGAGTAGGAGGCTGACGCTCCGCGCCAGTAGGCTCCGCGGAGGCCAGGGGGGTGGGCGACCAAACGTGTGCAGTGGATCCTCACTGAAGCTCCAGGAACGTTGCATGGCTTGCCAGCTCGTATCGCTCTCGCTGATCTAGCCCTTGGCTCGGAAGAAATTCTACGCCGCGCGACCAGTTTGCCAGTGGACGTGCTGATGAGGGGTGGTTGTTGTTTGGCTGGAAGCTCTTGTCAAGTGGTTACACAAAGGACATGACACTGGTCCACTAGGCGGGCGAATATCCTGGTCCAGAACCGCCCATGCGCAGGCTTGAGCACAGCCCGATGAAAATTAACATGGGAAACATTGCGTTTTGCCATGTTGAGTCAAATGCTAATGCCAGAATCAGCTGAGATTGTTCACTGCGCGCTGGTGATGGGTGACGGGGCTTGCATGCTGCTTTTGCCAGGGCGTTGGGCGTTCCGAGAGAAGGACCTTGAACAGCATTTTGTCCAATTGCACACGCACGCCGATTGCGATGAAGAATGGATAGTGATTGGATCTGAAAAGAGGGGCGGAGGAGAGGGGTCTTACTGTGCCGAAGATTCTGGTGTGAGTGGGGAGGGGAGGGGAGGGCTCCTCTAGCGACCGACTTGATGGCGCACTGTCGATCGTTACAACAGCGTCGAGGACGCGCGCCGACTAATGATACTGGTTCCCGTGTACCACTGGACCCAAAGACCCCCGGGGCTTCACATGACGCCCAGACGCCCAATCCCTGTCATCGATCTTAGATCGGCATGCCGAATCTCCCATGTCTGCCGGCCTTGCAAACATGTGAAATCCGCTGCCTTTGCCATGCTATTTGCACAGCTGCAACATGCGCAAAATGCCCTCTGCATGTTTATCTTTTTCGCCAAGATTACGGCACCATCCATCCAACATCCGCCTCACATGGCACCCTTTTGCCCGTGGCAAAACTGACGCATATGTAGGCCAATCTATTGTCATCATTTACTCTCCTTATTTGTCACGCCATGTCGCTCGCTCGCTTGCCACCAAAAATAAAAAGCCCAGACCGTTGGAATGCGGCTTCGCCCAGCCAATACATCACCACCTTGTCGAACCGTTACGAGCCAAAACATTTGCATTTCATATGTACAAACTCCGCATGCTCCTGCAGCTATTGTATGGGCTAGCTGAGCAGCGTTTCCCTTTCGGTGGTATATTCCGTCAAATTCCAAACTCCTGGGACGCTACCACCAAGTCCAAAATGACCTGCTTTCAGGCGGCTTTTCCTCCTCCACATGTGCCTATAGTCTCTTGTTCGAAACCGGCCCATCGGTCCAAACCTTACCTTTTTTACGACTGAGATACATCTTCCTTCCCCCGGCATGCTTTACTGAGTATTCGGAAAGCAAACTTTGCTGCATCTGGGGTATCTTCTTGCAATATCAAATAACATAGGAAAGCATAAAGCGTCTCCGCTAATGGCAGCTTGGTCCATGTGCGAGGTGCCTGAACTAAGTCCCCAGATTTGCTGACTACGCGAGTCGTTGCGTGTTTATTTTTCTTCTTTTTCTTTTTCTCCTCTTTCGAATCGACCAAGTCGTACGAGGCCTGTTGGGTTAGGCAACAGAGAAATCCAGTGTGCATTGTCGTGCGTGTCATGTGGCGTGGTCACGAAGTGATTAATCAAGGTGATGCGGCATTGTCGGCCGTGACCTCGTCGGCTACTCTCGCTGCCAACTCTCCTGCTCTTACTAGGACCGCAAGTGGGCCCTGGTTCCGATAGTCATTCGAGTGGTGCGGGTAATGTGATGGCGCCACATGGGCCAGGGGTCGGTCTAGTGGCGAGGTCGAAAACCCTATACTGGGGATTGGCTGGGGAAGCATGCGCATTGTCTTGCTAGGATCTGTAGGCAAAGCTTGCTCAGGATAGTTCGGTGTAAGGATTCCTTGGCCACTATGGCTGCTCTCTGAGGATAGAGTCGTGTCCTCGTGGGTCAGAGGTGGAAGACGTGTTACATCCCGCCCTGTCCTGCGAGAGGGATAATTAGTCGGCCCTTGATAATGCGACGGGTAGGGATATGAAGATGGCGGTGGGGGTGTAGACGAAGACGAAGACTGATGGTTGTGGTCCTGGTTGAATGGAGGCGGTGGATATGAGTTCGAATCGAACGGCGCTCTAGGATCTCGTATCGAGTTGCTCGCAGGCGGTTCGTATACACCATCTCGTTGCATGCCCGCCGAGCGTGGGGAGGCCGAAATCGGTGAGAATTGCTCGCCCGACCGAGGCGAGTTGAAGCCAGAAAGGGAGCGATTTGTTGGCGATGTAGGTTTGGATGCATAGGTAGAGGCCGAATGAAGACGTGAGAGGCCAGTAGACGGACTGGGATCCGATCTTTGGTGTGCTATCCCATTCGTTTCTGGGTGTGTTAAACTTGATCTTCTGTTTGCTGCTTGGTCATTCTGCTCGTTGCTGCCCGCTCGTGTTGAAGTGGTCGTCTCTGTGTCCAGTTTTGAACGCTTGCCTTCTATACGGGTTAATACTCTGTAGTCTTTGACCATGTAATATAGGGCACACACACCTTTTGTTGGTACCGAGTGCTTTGCTTTAAAGTCCTCGAGGTATTTCTGGTAGGCTTCGTACTGGGGTGTTTTCTTATACTCGGCCAACTCTGCGTAATACTTTTCCTTGGCACTATTGGCTTGTCGTTCGCAGCCTTCGCGCTCTTCTGCTGGTAGAACCTGCCATCTCTCGCCGACTACTTTGGCAATTTCGGTGAAAGAAAGATCCTGTCCCTTGAGGGACTCTCTCACCTCTGTATTGGACATTAGTCTTGATCCTGATGTGCCGAGAGCAGAGGGAATGGGGGGAGGATGAACACTCACGATTCGAGAAGATGACGTAGGCAGAAGGAGGACGTTCAGGCGCATGTTCATCGGGCTGTTTCAAAGTCAGAAAAGGTGTCGTGATGAAGGAAATTGCATAGAAAGAGTGGAGGAGCGAACCTTTGGATGTCGCCGATATTTGCGCTTGGCGCCTGTTGTCCCCGATGAAGGGGTGCTTGATTCGGCTTGTTTGGTCTTGCTTTCTGGTCCTGAATCGTCACTTCGATATGAGCCTGTAGTGCTACCTGCTCGGGGAAGGTTGATGGGAAGAGGCTTTTCGGATGACTGTCCGCGCGATTCGGCGATGGCCCGTTGGAGTTTCTACAAAACAATCAGCTTCAGCCAAGTACGAAAGGCGGAACGCAGCCAAGTCCGACATACCCGTCGATGACCAAGTTTGACGTTGAGGGAGCTCCTATGCCTTTAGTAAGCAAGGGTCTGTCGACGAGTAAGCGGGTGAAGGGAGAGAGAGTGACGCACAGGTCGGATTCTGTAATGTCGAGGACCGTCTCCCACGTGTCAAAGCCTTCGGCTGCGAATACTTGGTGGTACTGGGACAGTCCCAATCGCGCCAGACGGTCTTTCAAGTCGCTCATGTAGGAAGGCGTGGAGTGCGACTGAGAGAGAAAGACAGAGAAAAAAAGAGGACTGTAGTGTGTAGTGACCGAGGCAGGTGGGCAGAGGTGCGACGGTCAGAAGGGTGGCTAAGGGAGTAGTATTAGGCGACCTTTTATTTATTTTTTCCCAGGTTGTCGTGGTCGTGGTCGTGGTCGTGGTATGTGGATGGAGCGTGGCGGATAGACGTCGGGTTATGGTATGGCGAGACTAGTGTACAGGGATGAAAAAGGAAATGGCAGCGTGCGCCTGTTGCGGCGTGATTGGTGCGGCAGCGGGGCTTGGGCGGCGGATCGACTGGCAAGGGAAAACGGAGGGTAGGGTCAAAGTGTTGCAGGGCGCAAGAGGCGCAGAGAAGGGCAAGTGAAGAAGCAGTCGTGGTCAACGACTATTGCGCATGCCTGAGTGGAGCGCCGACGTTGGTTTGGGGAAGGTGGGTCCCGGACGGATGCAGCAGAAATTCTGTAATTATGTGGTGATGGCGGCAGGTCGAGTCTCGGCTACTGTCGTCAAGGAGGGGAGCGGACGCAGCCTAGTATAGGCACGGCCAGAACAACGGCCGACGAGAGTCAGTAAACGGCCGGGGCTCATTTGGCGCGTCCAGAGCCTGCTTGGGTAGCGACGCGAACCACAGACGCAGAGGGTCCAGGTTGCGGTGAGCGGCGAGGGCAGCTCCGGCAGCGGGCGGTGCAGGGCCCAATCGAGCGAGATGAGGACTAGCAGAGCAGAACAGGCGCACTCATGAAGGGCAATTGGCGAGGGATGGGCGAGTCGAGGGTGGTGCGGGTGCGGGTGCGGCGGTGATGGTGGTCGTGGTGGTGAGCGGCGTGGTGGTCGTGGTGGTCGTGGCAGATGAGTGGTGAAGAGAACGAGGCGACGGGAGGGATGACGGCGGCGGCGGTAGTGGTGGTGGTAAGTATGGTGATGGTGATGGGTGTAGTGGCAGGCGACATGGAGAGAGGTAAGAGGGCAAGAAAAAATGGAGCGGAAAGGAAAGGCTGCTGTCAGGGCAGCAGCTGGTCGAGATCACAGCAGGCGATCGGCGGCCTTGACAGGAGCGCGGACAGGGGAGGGGGGACGGACGGGGAGGGGAGCGAGCGAGGGTGAGGTCTCGAGTGTCTTCTGTCGCCCTCTGTCCGCTTCTTCGAGCAGGAAAGGCAAGGCACGCGCAGACAGCCTGGCAACACGGGGGAGCTCGCTGCTTGCGGCATATCTTTTGCGCCTATGACGTGGGCTGCGAGCCTGCAAGCGCGTCGAGCTGACGCTGCAAAGCCTACAAAAACATGGCAGCCCAGAACCGTCGCCCATCAACCAAGCGCCGATACATTGGAATAGGGCCGGTTGGCGGGAGGCCGGCATCATCGCATCCCATCCATCCCCCATCACATCCACCCACCCCCCTCCCTGGCCGGCCTGGCCTGGCCTGGCCTACCTTTACCGACCTGGACATTGCAGGAAGCATGCAATCGATCTCATCCTCGCCCTCACCCTCGCCCTCGCAAGCTGCCTGCCGCTCCGCAATCCCATGCCGACCTGCCATTACCATCCATCGACGTATGTACATACACACATACATACATGAACCCTCGCAACCGCCCGTCTGCCGCTCGCCGTCATTCTGCATGGCTGCATCGGCATCGACCGCCCCCAGCCGCGCTTGTGTGCCGCCCATGCTGATTTGCCAGCCATAGCCAGCATCGTCGCTCTGGCGAACGGTGCTTGAGACGACATGGCTTCTCTGCTTTTCCCCTCCCAGCTAAGCCACCACAGGCACCATCCGATCATCGATGCGACGCAGCAGCCCTTGACGGCAACGCTGGTAGCGCGGGCGGAGGGAAAACCACCACATCCACATGCCTGCCCCCCCGCCGCCTGCATCGCCGATGGCCGACAAGCCTCGTCAGCCCACTGCTTCTGCGTCTTGGGGTACAGCTTGCTTGGTTCCCTCGCCGTCATCCTTCATGGCTCTCGTTGCACCGTTGCAGCTAGGCGGGTCGACGATCAACTCGCGTGGCCAAGGGGCGGAGAGGAGCTCTCGGCACCCAGCTCCGCTCTCTTACCTGTGCACCCTACCCTACTTGCCGTCCCATGACGGTCCCGTCGCTTCATTCGCCAGTTCACCTAGCAAACTGCACCCCTCGCACACAAGGCGGGGCGGAACCTGTCTAGCTTGCCTGCTTTGGTCCTAACACTCACTCCCAAACGTCACACACCAACATGATCCCACGCGCCCAACTGTCATAAGTCCCCCCCCCCCCCATTCCTTGCATGATGCTTGCTTGCACAGTAGTGGCCCATGGCAATCCAAAACCGGGCCTGGGCGTCGTGTCATGCTGCTGCTGCTGTTGCTGCAAAGACCCTGACCGATGTCATCAGCCACGCCTTGGATCTGCTTCGCGGTGGGCATCGCAGCCATCGGTTACGGGAGCTTGTGGCACCACCGGTGCCTTGCATATTCGTCTCTTGCCTAAAAGGCTGTTGCTGCTGCCGGCCCCAACTTACTTTTTGTACAGATAACAGTGGTGATAGTAGCCGTACTAGTAATATGTAGTAGTAGTCGTCGTCGTAATGTTGGTGATAACGATAATGGTCACGTGCCATTTTCAAAACGAAGATTTCGATCAATCTTCTTGCACAATGCTTCCAAAGCCATACATGAATCGACACACCTCAAAAAAACACTATTCTCATACGAGGCCTCCATGGATTGACTTTGAAATTGGGCGGCTGAATACTCCGGGCCAGTGACACCACTCGGCCCCCCCGTCCAGGGAAGCTTGTAGTAAACGGAAGAGACCGCAATGGAGCCGTTCACAATCATGTGCACGGCAAAAGTGGGCAGCCCATCATGCGCCTCTCCTCCATGGCATTATTCGTTCTCTAGTACCGTCTGGCCATCTCCTCCGGGAACCATCTACAAACAAATCAGCATGGGTCCATCCTGGTTAGGCTTGTTTCGTACCATGCAAATGTTATTGCCGTTGAGCAGAATCTTGGGCAGCTGGACATTGCCCTCAGCCGGGTCACTGGCAGTCGAGATTAGCTGAGATCCATGTTGTGCAGACGGCACACAGCAGACACACGCACATCTCCGTCACATTCTCAAGGACCATGTCTATGCCATGTTAGAAGTGCGCGAGACATCATCTGCGGCTTACTCACTGACGTAGTCATCGAAACCAACCAGTTTGCCCGTGAATTCTAATTTTATTTCTTGCGTTAGTTTTTGATTCTTGTAGTTTTTGTTTCTGGCAGTCAATCCGCTCTTAATTGGGGCACACCTTTTCCGCCATTCATAATGACCCAGATCTGCGAACCGACGCACTTGTCGATGAGTTCTGCAACAGTCAGTGACCGGCATGCAGCCCTTGTGTCGTTGTTTTACCTAGAGGCAACAGGTTCTCGAGCGACATGGCGGCGTAGCTTGGTGTGGGTTGGTTGTGTGGTGTCGTGGTGATTGGGTTGGATATCTTGGCAGAGAGAGCCATCTTGACAAAGAGGCGACGGCGCTAGCCAACCAACACCCCCGAACAGGGTCCCCGTCGCTCCAGCAGGCAACAGACGTGTTCTCTCCCCAGTGCTTTGAGCCACGCTATCCAATGCAAAACACGGGTGCCTAGCGAGAGCACGACCATGGAGTGCCATGCTCCTCAGACGACGCGCCTCCTTGCTGAGCGCGTCACGCATCTCTCGGCCTGGCTGCGATGAAGTCGCATCGAGCATCTCGCACCCGATAGACCATTATACACAGCGGTAAGGACGAGTGCTCAACTGGGACATGACCCAAGGCTGACTCACAACAGCCATTCAAAACAACAAAGACTGCTTCACATGGCATCAGCGATGCATACTACCCCGCCGCGCACAATGCCCGCGCCCTCCTCCCCCGCAACTTGCCAGTGGAGGCGAGGGCGGCCCTTCACCGCGAGCAGTCCGCGCACCAGAGACATGCACCACGACCCTACTTCCAGCACTCGTTCTCCACCCAATCACCTTTCTTCTTCCGACACAACAGCCATAGCGGAAAACAAGTCTTCTTCATTACAAGCATTGTCCACATCCAATGCGAAACCGTCTAGCAACGGACGTACGCATACCAGTAATTCTCTCCAGCAAATATGGAACCCATCATACGGGTTACGCTTTGCGACTATACCACCCACAAGGCCCCAACAACCCGCTCCTGGCCCTGGACACACGGAACCCATGACACCATCCCCGGTGAGACCAGCTGAGTCGCCTCATACCAGAGACGATCCTATACGCAATGGCGATGGTACAGGAAGTGGTACACAAGCCGATATGGAAGACCCTGATTGTCAAACGCAGAGCCAGTCCTCATACGGCACGGATCACATACAAGAGTCGGATTCCACATACATGGCTAGCGTCTCCTCGCAAGGCGAGACAGAGCTCGATGTCAGCGAAGAAGGAGAAGGAGAAGAGGAAGAGGAAGGACAAGGAGAAGGCGAGGATGAGATGAATCCCAACAAGTCCCTTGCCTACCAAATTCCAGAGGACACCCTACGCGCCGCGATGCTCGCTTCGCCCAGAACACGTGCCAGTTACTGGAGTGCGAGATTGTACCAAGGCCCCGAGGGCGAGTCGCTTTCCATTCATTATTGCAAGACTTTTGACGTCGCCGAAAGGGTTGCCCAGTACTTTTTGCAAGAAAAAGTTGTCGGCTTTGATATTGAGTGGAAACCTCATGGAAACCCCTATGCGATCAAGCAAAATGCTTCGTTGATCCAGCTAGCATGCGAAAACAGAATTGCATTGTTTCATATCTCATTGTTTTCGGGATCCAAGGTGGAACAGCTCATGCCGCCTAGTTTAAAAGCTGTGCTAGAATCGCCGGATATCATCAAAGTAGGAGCGGCTATCAAGGGCGACTTTACGCGCGTAGCAAAATACCTCAAGATTCAGCCTCAAGGTGTTTTTGAGCTCAGTCGCTTACACAACCTTGTTCAATGGTATGAAGTCGATCCTAGCAAGGTCTCGAATAGACTGGTCAGTCTTGCTACCCAAGTGCTTCAACACCTTCAGTTGCCCTTGTACAAAGGTGAGCAATTGGAAGACGATGTCGACACGACTTCGAGTGTTCGAGAGAGTGATTGGAGCCTCCCACTGAATTTGGAGCAAATACATTACGCAGCCGCTGACGCGTACGCCGGATTTCGGCTCTACCACACGTTGGAATGGAAACGAAGTCGACTAACACCCACACCTCCACCGGTGATGCTTTGCGATTACGACAACAAGCCTAGCCCTCATTCCAAACAGCCGCGCAAAAAAGCTGAACCTGTAACCAAGATCAGCGATGATGTGGATAGTGATGCGAGCTCATCAATTGATCCTTCGGAAGAGGAACAAGGCAGCGATGAAGACGTCCTAGGGTACCAGACAGCGCCAGAAGAGTTTATGGATAGTCATGAACTCGAAGATCCCGCACACGCAACCACTCGAGCCGTTAGTCGACCCAAGAAGGACAAGGTTTCTAAGGCTCGGCTTGCAGAGGATACTGAATTTGATAATGATGATATCGAAAACACCAAGGATATAGGATTCGGGAGCATCAGCTCTTCTCCACCTAGGCCTGTGGGGCGGGTTGATCTACCCTGGCGGAGAGAGATTGATCCGGGATACCCAAAATTACCCAAGTCGTCGCAGGAGGATGACAAAGAATCTCAGCCTAGCCGACTCTCTAATGATTCTGATGAATTCTCAGACGCTGAACTTGAAGAGGCGCTTGGGAATATGACACTCGACGATGCTGGAAACTTAAAAGAGCATGTGCAGGTTGATGCTGCTGAACGGACTAGCCCGTCATTTGATCTTGCAACAATGTGGGCGCAGCATTATGTTCAATCCACCATCCCTTCGCCCACATCTTTGGCGCTCCCTCGCATCCATGCGACGGTTTCTCATCTCCGAGCCTATCATTTATGGCATCATCACAAGATGGCAGTAGAAGAGATTGCATCACTCGTGCGAGATCCGCCACTCTCCCACAGCACTGTCGCCAACTACATCCTTCAGGCTATCACGCTGGAAAAACTCGAATACGAACAAGAGTCACTTAAGAGTCTGATGTTCGCACTGCCCTCAGGCATGAGAACAGGCAAATGGAAGGGATTGGCTGAGAAGGTTGGGGCTCTAGACTAGACATGTTGCCATACACGTAGTTTGTCCAACTGTTACATATTATGAATGAAGTATCAAGTCTTGGACACGTGCTGCCTGCCAGCATTGCACTCGCTCTAGGTTGGCACATCAAGATGCAGTTAGCAGTCCATCCGCGTGCAAAGGAATATTGGACACGTATCGAGGCCTCGTAACCTCATACTCGATTCAGGTACCGTAAGCTTAGGTCCATTCCTAAGCTCAGGGTCCAGGCGCTCTGCCAATGGCAATGAAGCAGCAGTCCCACCCCCCGCGCGAAACTGCGGTGAGGATCTGCCATCCCTGCAAACAGCCCCTCCAAATTGTTGGCGACCCTCAGCCATCACTCCCTCACTGTACCCACAAGCACAGCAGCCACTTTGTTACTTATTGTCGGGTAATTCTGCTCAAGGGCCTGGTATCACTGTACATTACAAAATCGAAGAAGAGATTGTCATTCGACATACATCATGGCTGCTGCAGCTGCTGTTTACCCTCCGCTCGACCAGCGCCCGGTCAAGAACACGGTTCTGCTCTTCGACGTTGACGACACGCTCACAAAACCCCGTCAAGTGCGCTTCTCTCTAAACCATACATTGGGTTACCAGCAGCTAACCATGTCATAGCTGGTGAAGCCGGAAATGCTCCAATTGCTCTCAGAACTGCGACACAAGTGCGCCATCGGCTTCGTTGGCGGCTCCAACCTGGCTAAACAGCAGGAGCAGCTTGGTGGTCCTGTAGATGTCGCGTCATTATTCGACTTTTGCTTTGCTGAGAACGGACTCACTGCTATCCGAATGGGTGAGGTGCTGTCTAGCCAGAGCTTCATTGGCTGGATTGGTGAGGAGAAGTACAAGGCGCTAGCAAAGTGGTAGGTTGAAGTCAATGGCATTGCAGAGCATCGCTGACTTCGGCTCGCAGGATCCTCCACTACATCGCGGACCTCGATATTCCCATTAAGCGCGGCACTTTTATCGAATTCAGAAACGGCATGATCAATGTCTCCCCCATTGGCCGTAACGCCTCCACCGAAGAGCGAAACGAGTATCAGAAGTACGACCTCGAGCACAAGATCAGGGAAACCATGGTCGCCAAACTCAAGGAAGCCTTCCCTGACTACGGGCTGACCTACTCTATCGGCGGCCAAATCTCATTCGATGTCTTCCCCACCGGCTGGGACAAGACCTACTGCTTGCGACACATTGAGGCAGAGAAGGATGTCTCAGGAGTCGTCTATGACAAAATTCACTTCTTTGGCGACAAGGCATACGAGGGTGGAAATGACTGGGAAATCTACAGCGATAAGCGGACCATTGGACACAAGGTCAAGAACCCAGAAGATACATATGCACAGCTGCAGGAGTTGTTGAAGAGCTTCTAGTAGGCAGGTTGGCTTGAAAATATCAACAATTCCTCCGACCTTACTTGGACTGCTGAACAGGCTTGCTTGTGCTCTGTCTCGAAGGGGACAAATCCGACATGACGTGAATAACTGAAAGAGGCCACAGACAATGATTTGATAACGCGATACATCAGCCAGCTACTACAAATATTGCGCATTCACAATCTTATACAGGTTTTTCTGGTGGCGCCTGAACGTACGCTGATCACAATCTAGCAATCCCGTGTTCAGTGCTCGCTTTAGCAACTGAAAACATGGGCCAAATCCCAAACCTGAATACGGTCCAACATGGACCTGCGCAGTTAATGCACTTTGTACCTGCTTATAAGATAGGATTCAACGTGCATGAGTCTTTCTACTTTTGTATTTGCCTGCATACTATGAGGGCAAGGTTGCGAGATTAATAATTTTCATCTTTGTCCTAGGATCCGTCAAACCGAAACAGACCTGCCTATATCGGACGGTAAATTCTGGTTGGCTCAACAGATACCCGATTGAACATGTCTCAATACTTGGCGCCATGATGCCGCCGCCGGGGAGGTACGGAGTGCTAACTGGATTTGAGTACCTGCATACGTTCTCAATTTATCCAGCCAATAAACGTCCTGTCATGCAAGGTTTGTGTAATGTTCCAAGAAGACCACGGTCCAGTATAGGAGGTGCGGACAGGAGTACACGACGATTCGGCAATCATCAGCTCCGTAGACGTAATGTCCATCTCCGCGTAGGAAGTGGGATCAGTACATTGTCGAAACTTTTTTACACGGCGTATAAATATCGACGGCTCGACTTTCTTTGCAAGTCGCAGGTGCTTTTTCCTCTGCTGCTTTCTCCATCTGCCCATCATGAAGCTTGACGCAGCGCTTCACCTCTTTTTGCCTTCTCTTGTTCTCGCCTCTCCTCTATCCTGCTCTCCACCTCAGGCCAAAGCAGACTCCTCAAACACCTATGACTACATTGTTGCCGGCTCGGGTCCTGGTGGCGGAACCATTGCGACCAATCTTGCGCTTGCAGGACACTCGGTCCTCTTGATCGAGGCAGGTTCCGACACTACATCTGACATACGCACTCAGATCCTCGCGCTCAACAGCTTTTCAAACATTGATTCCTCATGGCATTTCTTCGTTAGACATGACGACGACGAGGAGAGACTAAAGAGGTATAATCTGCTGGTTTGGAGATTGCCAAATGGAGAGTGTGAGTAGTCTTTCCGAGCAATCTTTGCTAAACGTGATGCTGATAATGCAAGACTGGGTCGGAAAGGACCCGAGCGTCGACGGATATGTGGGTGCTGAGAGACTTGGAGTTTTCTATCCCCGAGGCGCGGCACTTGGTGGCAGTGCTGTCATAAATGCAGCAGCAACGTTCTTGCCAAGTGATAGCGACTGGGATGTATTTGACAAGGAAACTGGAGATACCCTCTGGAGGTTAGTAACTGTATCAATGTGACGTTTGACAAGGCATACTGACTACATCAGTGCTATCCAAATGCGCAAGTACTTCGAGAAGATTGAGCATAACAACTACCTCGAACCAGGCACCCCAGGCCATGGATTCACCGGCTGGCTGCAAACGAACATAGCCGACCGTGCGACCCAGGCGGCAGCTTCGCTTCGCTTGAAAATCTACGGAGCGGCATTGAAACTCGTTGGCAAAGACCCAGAAAAAGCGCTCGATTACATCGTTACAGACGGGAATTTTCTCAGCCCAGATCGTGATCAAGCAGAAGGCCTCTGGGCTCTGCCTTTCCATGTCGACTCAAGGTGGAAACGGTTCGGCCCGCGCGACAGAATTCTAGCGACTCGAAATGTGACCAATATGGACGGGACGCCAAAGTATCCACTTAACGTGCAACTTGAGTCTTTGGTTACCAAAGTGCTGTTCGACACTTGCAGTGGCAACAGCACAAAGGCACGAGCGGTCGGCGTCGAGTACCTCCAAGGCAAATCAGTGTACAAGGCGGACCCACGACGAAATGCAAACACTACAGCAGGCACTCTCAAGACAGCCTTCGCTCGCAAAGAAGTGATCGTCTCAGGTGGTGCCTTCAACTCACCCCAAATCCTTCAACTTTCTGGAATCGGACCCAAAGCACTTCTTGAGAAATACGGTATTCCGGTCATCTCTGACTTGCCGGGCGTAGGCCGTAACCTTCAAGACAACTACGAAATACCCATGTATGGCAATGCTCAAGTAGAAATCACAGCGCCCGCCGATCCCAACGCCCCACAGTGCACTTTCGGTGCACCTGGAGACCCTTGCATTGAGCTTTGGAACCAGGGCCAGGGTCCCTATGCTCGCGGTGGCGTCAACACGAACGCTTTCCTTCTCAAAACGCCGCACGCCGTCGAAAACGAACGGGACATGCTCATGTTTGGTTTCCCAGGCAGCATCCTCCGTGGTTTCGTGCCTGACACGAATCAAAACCAGACAGCGATCCCTCCAACAACGTTTTCCTTTTCAACTGTCAAAATGCACCCGCAAAACACGGCGGGATACGTCCAGATTCGCTCTGCTGATCCAACCGAAACCCCAGATGTCAATCTGAACTACTTCGTCACGGGTGCAGAAACGGATATGAATGCAATTCTGGATACGTTGGCGTTTGTACGCAAAGCCTTTAGGACAACCGAGGCGCCGGTTGGACCCATTACGCCGCTTTCTCCTCCTTGCCCGCCTGCCGATATCCTCGAAAGTGGATACTGCAAGAACATCGACATTGATAGAGACTATATCAAAGACCAAGTCTTTGGACATCATCCCACGAGCACAAACAAGGTCGGCCCAGACTCGGATCCCATGGCTGTCTTGGACAACAGACTGAGGGTCAAGGGTGTACAAGGTCTGCGGGTTGTCGATGCAAGTGCTTTCCCAAGATGCCCGGGTGCGTTCCCAGCGGTTTCTACTTTCATGTTGGGTGAGAGGGCTACGGATTTGGTGTTGGAGGATGCGGGGAAGTGGTAGGTCTTGCGTCTGGTAAATAGTGGATATGAGCCTTGAAGTGTTGAATTCCCGGGTTCTTGCGGGCTCATGCAAACTATGGCCCTAAGACGAATAAATACGTTATATGCCTCATCTATAATAAATCCTCATGTATTGTGAATAATACTCAAGACGGATGTTGCGGGTACTCGTCTTAAATGGAGTCGATTTTCTTCACTCAAAAACCAGAACTTTGCTCAGACAACTCCTAAAATTTGACGTCAAGTAAATTACTGACCTGCGTGAACAAGCCAGGCAAACAGAGTAGACAATGTTCGTGTCCAAAGGAGAATAAGCATAAATTTAAGCACCCCAATGATAGCGCTTCTTACCCCACCACCGAAGCCAGCCCGCTCCCGACACGCGCCAAAAATTATTCTGTCGCAACAACCCCCGCCCGCCGCGAATTGCGCATTCGATCAGACTCCACAACCACCACCCCTACTCATTGCGTTGCCTAATAAAACAAGTACCTGATTCGCCATCTAAAATCTACCACGAGAGTTCTCATACCTACCAAAGCCACATACACACACGCGCGGGCCAACCATGAAGCTCCTCACCCTCAACTTCCTCACCTGCGCCATCAAAACCTGCAAAACGAACCCCGCATCCTTCCCCTTACATCCTCGTGACGCCGAACTCGAAATTGTTGAGGCGGACGTAAATCTAGCGTTTCTGAAAAACATTCTCCCCTGCATTTTGTGGGATGAGCTGAGAGTCATATGCAGCGAGGTGAGTTGACACGCCCAGTTGCACATTCCTTACCACTCCCTCTACGGGTCGGGAAGGGCAGAAAAAAAAGTCCCACAAGATTTACACAGACATATAAGGCAATTGAACATAAGCTAACATACCTCACAGCTCGGTCTCCCCGAACTCCCTGCTACAGCGCCCACAGCCGCCGATCTCGTCGAGCCTTCTTCTTCTGCATCCGCACTCGATACCACGGATACGCCGCCGGCACAGGAGGACGAGGAGCCCAGTCAAACGGCAAAGGATCTGCACAGGATACTGATTGAGACTTGCATAAAAGAAGGCAAGCTGGTGTGTGGTGCGTGTGAGCATGAATACGCGGTTAAAGAGGGTGTAGCGAATTTCTTGTTGCCGGGACACTTGGTCTGAGAGCATTTGTGTGAGAGGCAAGAAGAATTGCAAGATAAGACATGAGATAAAGACAAGGGAAGTGCCCTATGGTTAGATTCCCAGTGGAGGTTACAAACGGATATGTGGGCTGTGCCAGAGAAGAGATAGAGAGGGCTTTCGGAGATATGGGTTGCCAACACGTGCTGGAGGAAGAAAAAAAAACGCACGAGGGTTGCTCTTCACTACGCACATGGAAAGGGAGTACGGGTTAAGAAACCAGAGATTGCGGCTTGATACCCTTTCATTTGAACATGGACATTTAGCTACGTAGGCGAGGCGTTATCGCATTACAAAAGGCGGGACTGAAGATGTTCGCAGCCTTCATTTTTTTTGGAACAGCTTCAAAAGCTACAACTTTTTCCTTTGTTTCCTCGACCTATCCAAAAAATGGTATCTAAAACATGCGCCCAAACACCAGTGCTTGTCACCTCATTTTTCTTTCCTTTGCAACTGACTCGGCCCTCACGATCCGATTGCACGGTTGATTTGTACCCGCTTGTCTTCACCACCAGATACAATACCCACCTGGCGATCCCAGCACACACCGAAGACCTTGGTGCCCTCCCCATGGCTCTTGGTAGCCTCGCCATCGCGCGACTGTCGGTAGATTGTGTACACGCTCTCGCCCGTCATGCCCTCTCCGACCTGGCCACCTGCAGTGACGTTCCTAAGATCCCAAATTTGGACTGTGCCGTCATGGGATGCAGAAGCAAGGTTGTGTTCGGATGATGGATCTGTGTCCAAAGATACGACGCCGTTCTTGTGGCCTCGTAGCGTCATGACGCTGATCTGGGTAGCCGACACACGGGGATCGATCAGAGTAATGTGTCGTGCAGAGGTACCGGTGGCTAAGAGATTCCGCGAGGGGATGGCGCACAAGGAGAGTAGCGAGTGGCCTGTCGTTCGTGTGTCCACACATGTTGCAGTAGGCAGATCCCAGGTTTTCAGGGTATGGTCGTGTGAGGCAGAGTATGCGACTGTTGCGTCGTCTGGCTTAAAGATGACGCTGGATACTGGCGCACTGTGGCCAGTGAACGTAGCTAACGCGCCCCGAGCTGGAACTGTACGGTCCGGTTTTGAGAGTTTTTGTCGCTTGTTGGAAGCAACTGTCGAGTCGGGAAGCAGGTTGGACGGCGCAACTGGGTTTTCCTTCGCATTGCTTGAGAAGAGCGAGACAGTGGTGTCCGAGGATGCGGAAAGAATTCTGTTCGAAGGTGCATGGACTGCAACGTCCTCTACACCCCAGCGGTGGTTGAAGAGCTCCAGGGCGGTTATGATTGTTCGTGCGTCATCGTCATACTTGTACACCCGAACAGTATTGTCCAAGCCAGCAGCCACCACCTTCTTCTCAGACAGCCACTTTGCTGTCTTCAAGCTAGTAATTCGGCCTCCATTATTGGGGGCTTCAGAAGTCGCCAAAACATCGCCGGAAGTGTTCCAGACTCGCAGCAGCCCATCATAACTTGCGCTCAGTATCCTCTCTTGCCCACTCTGCACTCCAGACAAGACATCAATCGCAGAAACCCAGTCGTCATGCTCGAAGCTGGTAACGTTCAACGGTGGTACCAGTGCTCGAGTGTATTCCACGTCGAGAGTCGCTTCGGCATTGATACCATTCTTTGTAAGGAACTGATCGATAGTTGTGCGCAAAAATTCGCCATTGATGAGGATGTCGAATGGAATGCGGTTCTCATCCCCACGGTGGAGGAGCTCGTTTACAAGAGTTGAGAGCTTGTGGCGCGTTAAGGCTAGAGGCGCGTTCTGTTAGCACAGTGCACAGGATAGGCTACCTTTACTTGCGCAGTGCATTGCGAATAGGTCTCGATTGCGAACTTTGCGACATGCTGCGATACAAGGTTGTGTAGCTTGTGATCATGTCTCGCAAGGAATACTTACATGTTTGGACAAGCAAAGTGCTGGGTTCCTCTGAAATTTGCAGGCCAGGGTCGCGCGTAGTGAGGCGAATCTGTACCTTAGTCTCTGCTGCTTCGGAATCCATGGCGTCAGTATGTGGTCGGCTGCCTGTCGAAAAGTAGTCGCTGGTGACGATGGAGTCTGGGAAGCTTTTGGAAATTTCGGGATCTCGAACTTTTTCTTGAAAGAGGTTAGCGCGGGGACATCAGCCAGTCGGCGTTCGCGCACCTCCGGTGACCTGGCTGGTCCAATAACATAATCTACGCATTTCCGAACAGGCTTTTAGCATAGTTATGAGGGATGTATCTCCCAAAGTCAAGTCTTCAAGAGTAATTGAGGGCGATTAAAATTGAAATTGGGGTATGATTGACCTTCTCTCACTGCATACTTGTCCTCCTGATTTCAGCAATGGCTCTCCTCCTGTGATCGCTGGGCGCAAACAATGCCTCAATCAAGCCAATCACCTCCTCAGCTTCCATCTCTAGCTTCAGCTCTCCATCTGTCCAGAAGTATTTGATGTCTGCAAGGCTGCTATCCAGAATCTCACTGAGATACTGGGACTTGAACCAATTGGGTGTGTAAATACCAGCCATGTCTCTCATTTCCCCATTATCGTCTTCGACCTGGAAATGCTGTGCCAGGGTAGAAAGTGAAACACAGTACCCGTGTAGTTTTCGAGATTCATCCTCAGCAATGTCCGATTTGTCTTCCACGTCATTGACAAACTTCGTAAGGGCTGCTGACACCAGTGAACCGAGAGACTGGAGCAAAGCACTCTTGGAGAGGACATTTTGCCATTGCCGCTTCACGTCTCCTATCCTGTCGATAGTCGTGGCAATGGCATCGTCGCATACTGTAGCGAAAGGAACGTTAGTGCAATCTTGGAAACCCTGTGCATCTTCCAAGTGGTCCCTTATTATTTGTCGTTGCGATTCCATCTCACGCCCATACGCACGTTTGCCAAATCCATCTATGGTCTTGATATCAGTCTCCAGTAACGGTTTCAGACGTTTTGAAGGCTGTAGGTAGTTTGGCAATGTAGATGATTTGTCTTTTTCATCTTGTTCTTGTAGGAAGAGTCGCAACCGGTCTGATAACCGCTGACAGTCATTGTAGATAAGCATATTACTGGCAATGTCCTTGGAATAATGCATAGCTGCAGTGGCTCGGTACATGGCCAGGATCAGACTAGGGATTGCATAAAGACCTCCACTTGCAGGTGAAATGGCTGACTTGACATGATCAGCCGAATTGAGCGCGTCTACGTCTCTTAGGACCTGTAAAATAATGTCCATGATTGCATCTGGTATCGCCGTAACAGTGTATGTCTCCCGAAGTGTCATCTCCTGCTGCGTGGGTGCTTTGTGCTGTGCCGGCTTCTTGCTCGTGTTCGGTGATTCTGGTGACTTGACTGGGGGGTTTGGCGTAGCAGCTGGCTTGCCCTCGGGCTCATCATCCCAGTCTGCTCCCCAATCTTCTGCATCCTCTTCATCCGATGGTTTCTCCTTGGTCGCTTCTTGTTTTGGCTCTTCGTCGGGCAAGTCCACCTCATCACCCCATGCACTCATGTCTTCTTCCTCTATTGGTGCCTTTTGTTCCTTGGCGGTCTCCTCTTCCGCATCCCAATCTGCTGCCCAGTCGTCTTCCTGGTCATCACCTGTATGCAATGCGTCTCCTTTTGAAATGACCTGTGTCTCAACCCTCTCTACAGTTTTTTTCTCGAGCACCTTCTTTGGGAACATGACTTGAACTCCAGCGATTGCGGCCTCTTTTTGCTTGGCTAGCCAGATATCTGGAGACTTATCGACCCAATCTGTGAGACGATTTTGTCCAGACCATCCAAGCTCATCCAGGTATTCTACGAGACCTAAGACGTATGAGAGTGACTCTTGAAATTGAGGAATACCCTCTATCGAAAGTGGTACGGCTGGCAAGAGATGACTTGATATTAAACGAGACGCGATGATGGGGACAATTTTGTGTGATAGCGGGACAGCAATATTGGATGGTAGTCGTGTGCTTAGATACTCGGCGATGGAATGTATATCCTCAATTGTGGCCTTGACGCTTCCATCGTTTACTGGGCCTGCACGCTGTATGTCGTCTCCCTGAATCTTGAATGCGGATACGACGCGATCGATGCCCATGGCAAGACGTGGAGAGATTATGGTCTTCTCCAAATCGCGACTTAGGCGGCTGGTTAGATTGTCAAGAAGACCTAGCTTCACTAGGGCTTCGGTGGTGGTGTTAATGTCGACCTTGGCTTCTCGCTCGATGGACTGGTGCAGCGAGATTTTATGATTGGCGTTGTCAACTGATATCAGACCATTCCAAGAATCTGTCACAGTCTCTCTGATGGCTTTCCTCAGCTGTTCTTCCTTATTTTTGAGCACTCCCACTACCCTTGTGTTCATGAAGGGACCAAGTCTCTCGAAGGCGCCATGTGCGTCTTCCAGGGTGCCAATGGCGTGTATAACATGGCCGTGCACAGCTGCGTTTTGCGCCGAGTCTAGTAGAGTAGATATGTCTCTTAGTTGCTCTACAGCTCGCGCCAGGGTCTCATTATATGCAATCTCCGTGTGTAGGAGGCTGACCTTGCTTGCGGCATCCTGCACACGTGCTGTATTTTCCTTGCCTGCTTCTGCCTGTTGCACGATTTCCTTGGCCGTGTCCTGCGAGCGTTTGATATCGTCCTGTAGCTTGCGCGCCTGAGTAATCCAACCATCGACATCAGGCGCGGCTTCTCGAGACAGCTTGCGGACTTCGTTCTGGAACAAACTGTCAATCTCGGTGCCACGAAAAAGGCTATGTGTCTTCGCATACTTTGGTGTCTTCGCGGGCCTTGTTAACCACCTCTACCAGCTTGGGAAGCGCGCTGGGCGGTACAGTAGCAGAAGCCACATGTTCATCTTGGGGAAATGCCCCGTGTTCGGCCGATTGAAGGAGCGCGTCACCTAGTTGCTCGTCGGATATTTGCGAAGGCATTTGCGATTAGCAGGCGATTGTCATGCCGGTATCTAGCAAAGCGACACGAGACGTGCAACATTGACATCCAAGCTGCACGGACGTCCAGGCGACGTCAACCCTGATGTCGCTGCCCCGCCACACTTACCCCGCCACCACAGACTGGGTGGCCGATTCTTTGTACAGGTCTTCAGCACGTGCACGCAAATGCAGTGGTAGGAGACAACCAACTGTACACCCTCCTTTTGTATTATCCCTCTTGAAACAGGCTTTTCGACAAGTATCCACAAGACTGCTACCACGGGAACTCGCTGCTACGCCCTTGCCGCGCCACTTCACATTTGCTTTGCCGCTGTGTCATCCTTTTGTGTTCATTTCACCCCAATAGACTGTAAGCCTGCGCCTATGCTCTTTACAATGTCGTTTCCAGCTCGAAGGCGAAGCAGCTCTTGGTCGCAAACCTCTGGCGATGTAGGGGCACCAAGACATGCCTCATGTGTGCTGAAGACTGAAACTATGCTTCTTGCATTGACTATGCACACGGTCGACTAACACAACAATAGTAGTACCGATTTGGAAAAGGCTGTTCACACCAGTGAATTGATCACCGAGTAACCCTACTCTTATAAACTGGCCTGAACCAACGCTCCAGTCTTCCAAACTCGCCACTATGGGTTCCGTGACGCAGGAGACGCATTTCAAAAAGATCCAGCAGTTCAAGGCAAACTATGCTGACGCCACTTTCACTCAGTATGAATCTCAGCGAACGGGGCTGCGCGTAGTTGTGGTCGATCGAAAGGGCCCCAAGGTATACGGAAACTTTGCAGTAGCTACAGAGATTCACGATGATTCGGGTGCACGTGAGTATGCGCAACCGGATTCCTGATACATGTTCCTAATAAGAGACAGCACATACTCTGGAACATCTCTGCTTCATGGGCTCACGCAAGTATCCTTTCAAGGGCGTCCTGGACAAAATTGCTACTCGTTCATACTCGGATACCAATGCGTGGACGGATGTCTCAGAAACTGTATACACTCTTTCCACCGCGGGTTGGGAAGGCTTCGCGCAACTATTGCCAATCTATCTCGACCATCTCATTGTTCCGACATTGACTGATGCTGGTTGCTACACCGAGGTTCATCATGTTGATGGAAAAGGTGAAGACGCAGGGTAAGCAACCTCAATAGTTCAAACACAGGAATGACTAACAGCTTCAAAGGGTTGTCTACTCTGAGATGCAAGGGCGACAGAACTTGCAGGGTGATCTGATGGATCTTCAGATGCGTCGTCTCCTGTACCCTGAAGGTGATGGGTTCCGTATGGAGACTGGTGGCTTGATGGAAAACCTGAGAGTTTCAACCGCAGAGCGGATCCGTCAATTCCATCGAGACATGTACCAACCTAAGAATCTGCGTGTCATCATCATCGGAGAGGTAGATCACCCGAATCTTTTGGAAGTTCTGGACGCTTTCGAGGATGATGTTGTCGATCACGTACCTAGTTACGACGCTCCATTCAAGCGCCCATGGGTGGAGTCGCCGCGAACCCCTCCTTTGAGTAAAACCGTAGTCGACACGGTAGAATTCCCGGAAGAAGATGAGTCTACGGGAGAAGTTCAGATTGCCTTCCTGGGCCCAGAAACTACCGATGACCTCGGGGAGACTGCGATTAATACCCTTCTTAACTACCTTGCTGGCTCCTCTGTATCAGTCCTTGTCAACACACTTGTGGAGAAGGAACATTTGGCTAGCATGGTCTACTTCTGGTGCAAAGGCCACTATGATATGATCATCTGGTGGACTCTTTCATCAGTGGAGACAGACAAACTCGCTGAGGTTGAGAAACGATTTTTCGAAGTTCTTAAAGACCATGCCTCTAAACCACTCGACATGAGCTACTTGAAGGACTGTCTTCACCGCTTCAAACGGCAGACACGGTACATGTCGGAGATTGGCTTAGACGAATACAAAGACCCAATTATTAAGGATCATGTATTCGGTGATCGACAAGGCCTTCATCTTGAGGATGCAATGGCTACACTCGATGTCTTCGATACTCTCGAAAAATGGACAGAGGAGGAGTGGCGAGCGTACTTGAACAAGTGGATGGTGGATGCACACCATGTCTCTATCCTCGGCAAACCATCAAAAGCCCTTTCAGAAAAGATCAAAGCCGATGAGGTTGCTCGCGTCAAGGCACAGCAGGAGAAGCTGGGCGAAGAAGGCTTGAAAGCTCTATCACAAAAGTTGAAGGAGGCTCAAGAGGAAAACGACAGGCCTATCCCAAGGGAGATCATTGCAGGTGTAAAGGTTCCAAGCACTGAGTCCATTCACTTCTTCCAAACCACCACAGCACGGTCGGGATTAGCAAAGAAGCTTGGTGTTCAAGAAAACTCCATCCAGAAGATCGTTGACAAAGATGAGAACGGACTTCCTCTGTTCATCCACTTTGAACATATACCGACTTCTTTTGTACACTTCGGATTGGCACTGGGTACTGCCTGCCTACCTACCGAACTGAAGCCTCTACTTGGTGTCTATCTTACGAACTTCTTCGCCACTCCTATCATGAAAGATGGCAAACGCATCGAGTTTGAGGAAGTCATCACCAAGCTTGAGCAGGATACCATTGAATATTCAATGGACCGTGGTACAGACATTGGAAGCTCTGAGATGATCTACATTCCTTTCGTTGCTGAGGCCGACAAATTCGAAACAGTCGTACTGTGGCTACGATCAATGTTGGTAGAATCCATTTTCGATACTGAGCGTATCATCTCAGCCGTGAAGAAGATGCTGGCAGATGTACCGGAGGAAAAGCGAGACGGCAACGCCATGAGCTTTGCCGTCGACCGCATGATTCACTATGATGCTGCATCAGCTGTTCGCGCGACTGGTACACTCGTCAAAGGTTTGTATCTTAAGCGCATTTTGAAGCTTCTTAAGACCGAGCCACAACAGGTCCTCGACAAGCTTGAAGCTCTTCGCAAGCATCTACTGACATTCTCGAATATGCGCATTCTCGTAACCGCAAATCTCGAAACGCTGCCAAACCCAGTATCAACCTTCAAGCACCTCACAGATGCCTTCAAGCCAGGACTAGAGCCAACCATCAACCCGATTGATGATAGGAATGCCCTGCTCTCAGATGTTGGACGCAATCCAGGCGGTACACACTATATTATCCCCATGCCCATCGATTCGTCATTTGCAGTCTTGACATCCAAGGGGCCCAAGGGCTACACCAATGCCCAACTTCCTCCTTTGATGGTTGCACTCGCATACCTTGATGCAGTTGAAGGTCCCATGTGGCAGTCCATCCGCGGCACTGGTCTCGCCTATGGTAGCAACTTCTTCCGGGATCCCGAAACAGGTCTGCTCAAATTCCGCATTTCAAAGTCTCCGAACGTATTCGCTGCCTACAACAAGGCCAAGACAGTGGTCAAGGAATACAGTGACGGTACACAGAAATTTGATAAGCTGGAGTTGGAAGGTGCAATCTCGAGTATTGTACGCGATTTTGTTGATGAGCGGGCCACGATTGTGGATGCGGCGAGGAGCTCGTTCATTGATTTGGTAACGCGAGGAGTTGGCAAAGATTGGCAGGACTGGGCCCTGCGTGAAGTGCGCAAGGTGACTGAAGAGGACGTTCAGAAGATCCTCCAAGACATTGTGGCCAATGTGTTTGAGCCTGAAAAGACCGATCTAGTAGTAACTTGTGGAGGCATCATGACGGATGTGAGTAATTCCCAACCTTTTGTCACTTTGACTATTACTCAGTTGTACTAATTTTTGTTTCTTCCATAAACAGGGCCTCAAGAAAGACTTTGAAAAGGCGGGTTTCAAGATCCAGCTCAAGCAGCTTACCGACTTCCAGGATGCATATGGTCTGGAAGGTGACGAAGACGACAAGGACGATGAGGATGAGGACATGTCTGGAAGTGAAGATGGCGACAGCGAGAGTGGATCAGAGATGGAGGAGTAAAGTTTTGCGTAGGCTAAGTTCAAACAAGATCACTACTCGTTACTTATGACACTCACACAAAAGTCACCAAAGACATGGAAGTAGTCGATAGAAACACAATCTTTGTTCTTCACAGCCAAAATGCATCGTGTGTCTTTTTTGCTTGATACTGTTGTACATTGTGCGACGAGGGATTGACAGCCACTGCCAGTATGTAACCCATAAGAAGGAAACAAAAAGGGAATTAAGATGGAAACAAAAAAAAGAATAACTCAACCCATACATGTCAAAGCTCGACCAACCATGCCGAAAGCTGGGATCTTTCAAAGTGTTTGAGAGAGGAAAAGAAAAAAAACATCATCTTACTCGTAAATACCATACAAGTAGGTTGTCAGAAACAAAGAAGCGGAAAAAAAGAAAAAAGAGACGCCAGCAATGCTCCATTTGGCTTTGAATAGTAGAGTGTCCTCTTTCCCACCATACGCCAGCCCTAGATCCCTCGTCGCGTGTCGAAAAAGAAGTAGTAAGAAAGCTTTATTTTGGTTTGGCGAAAGATGACAGGCGAGAAAACCGGTGGGGAATCACATAAGAGAATTAAAAACGCAGAGTAAGTGATAAAGCATGGAAAGAGGCTGCGCTGCCAGTTTGGGTGCGAGCCCAATCTTTCGCCAAGAAATGCGCACACAACCGCTGGAAACAGGAACGTCCTCTATATGGGGGAAGAAGGCATTAGTCGGGTGTTTTCTATGCATCTTCAGGCAGGATACGAGCAAAGTGCTTTTCCCATATCCATCCCACAGTCTTGGTAGCATCGTCTTGATTACGAGCGAGCCAAAGCTCACCTTTCATGCCAATGACGTCGAAAATCTCACCAGGCACATAAACAAGGTAAGGTATACCGCCTTCACGGCGGTCGTGGGCAATGTTGAACTCAAACAGACTGGCGGCCAGGAAGAGCACTTCGGGTTCTTCTGTTTCGGCGGGAGTAGTAGGTAGCTCTTCAACGCTGCCTCGAGCAGGTGAATCGGACATTGGTAGGGCAGAGTTGAAGACGCCAGATGCGCGAGAAGATCCAGGCAGCGATGTTGGTTGCGAAGTGGGTGCTGAGACGGCGTGCGTGCTAGGCTGTGCAGGTGATAGGAAGGACGGTCCCAGCTGAGGTGGAAAGTCAAACGCGTGAGATACTGACGGCGAATGTTCAATATCAACGGCACCATCCAGACCCATGTAGTTCTGGTTGCTACGAGATGAGCCAGTGTTGCGGCGTTCACCATGCATGATGGTGGTGTCGCTGTTGTCGGAAGTGGGACTGAGCGCTCGTGCCTCACGTAACGATGTAGGCCCAGGACCTGCCCGGCCTGGTGCGTTAGGTGGATACAGGGAAGGGTACGCGGGCCCTGAAGGAGATGAACGCGGTGGGTTATCAACGCTTCGTGGATGTGATCGTGGAGCGTAACCATTGCTATTGCGATTTCGAGTGTCGATAATGGACGTTTCGCTGCTGATCGATTCGGTGCGACGAGAAGAAGAGTTACGGGATGAGGCACCGCCATCAGAAGAAAATGTGGGAACAGGCGAGGTCATGTTGGAAATGTCGATGAGAAGATTTCGGTTGATGATGCCGAGTTTGCTGGCGAGTTCTTGCATCGGCTTGTAGTCAGAGCAGAAGCGCTCGACATACGAGTCCAGGTCATAACGAAGTGATGTCGTGTGCTGCGGTTCGCTTTCGAGTAATGGGAGGATCTTCTTGGAGCACGTCTTGTACCAGTCCTTTTGCAAACACATGAACAGCGTCATGAGTGTGCGCATAAGACCCTTTGTTCTCTCGTAAAGCAAAGGCAACTCATGCTTGAGAGTGTCATTGATTGTAGAGAACTTCTTCGCTGACTCTTCCAGGTCGGGGTCTACTTTCTCGCCGCGGTCGAGTGCCTGCTTGTGCTTGACGTAGTACAACAGGTACTTTTTGCGTTGTTCGATCGTCTTTTGATACGACACCCACATTTCCCAGAGATCTCCAACAGGTTTCAGTACGCGACTCCGAACAGCAGCTTTCTGATCTGCGGTCAGCATTGTCTCGAAAATCAAGGGTTTTCTTGTTTTAGGAGATGTTCTTTTTTTCTTTTTTTTCAATCACTTACATGTTCTTCCAACGCTTTGTTCTGCAGCTCAAAGTGAGCCATTGCCCACTTCCGCCATGTGCTCTCAATCTCAGGATAAACTGATGGGGCCACTTCGCAAACGGTGATGAAGCCCAAGAAAACAATGTTGAGTTGCAGATAGTGCTCGGTGATGGCTTCGAGATATTGTTCGAAATCGCGAATGACAATCTGAAGCTGGAAGAAATGACCACCAAATTTCTGCTCCTTTGATTTGTAGTCCTGGTCTTTGAAAGTTTTGTCTGCTTCATCATACGCCTTGCTTTTGTCGACTTTGGGAATAAACGCCTTGACAAATGTCTTGCCTAGTCCACTCTTCTTCTCCTTCTTGCCCTCGGAGGCAGCTGCGCGGAAGGTATCAGAACGTGCTTTGGCCTGGTTTATGCGTTGGCTCATTGCTTTAAGTTCCTCAAAGGCTTCTTTGATCTTTGGTAGGTCCGGATGGTCCGGGTCAGTAATTTCTTGTAAAGACTGGAGAATCAACGGGTACTTGAGCAAGCGCTGGCACGGCTTTAGGAGAAGAGAATCCAGATCCCATGCTTGAGTCATATTCTCTACCTGCTCGAAACAAGCAGTAACCCAACCAGATAAAATCTCGTTGCCTTGATTCCTCTTGATGTAAGCACTCGCATTGTCCTGGTTCAGGAAGTATGTTGTATAGAGTCGTTCCATCTTTTCTTTGTTGTCAAGGAACACCTGGCCGATTGTCGTCAAGCGATCATTCTCTAGTGTGCAGTTCTCGAATTGATTCGCAGAGTCCTCGGATGGTCTTTGAGCATTTGTGGACGATTCTTGGCCGTCACCAGATTTACTGTCGGTCGAATCGCGGTTCCAGGGACCGGTTGGAGGCGGTATCTCGTAATTGACAATGGGCTTGGCAGCTTTCTTGAAGGCACGGAATAGCGACAAGGAGAACTTTTCGAGTTCTTTACAGTTGCTGAACAACAGTCTCTTCTCTTTCTCGCTCATCAGGTTCTGCGCTGTAGCTTCGAAAATGTTGTGTGCAATCATCATATCGATGCAGAATTGATGCTCAGTTGTCAGCAACTCTTCCAGTGTACGATAACGCTTGATCAGTGCCTGCTTGACCGGATCAGGTTGGCCATCTTCACCTTTTTCGCCTTCGGTTGGTGTCGGAACCGATGTGTCAATGGGCTGTGGGGTACCATAACGGTCTTCTAGGCTCTTCTCGTGGATATGGATGACTGGCGTACGCGAGCGTGAGGGATGCATCTCAAATTGCTCGTCACTGAGTGCGGTTCGGGCGAGTTGGTGGTGGTGCGGGAGAGAATTGTAGTGAGCATTTTGCGAAGCTACTTGGCCATCAATGGACGGTTGAACAGGAGGAGGTGGAGGTGAATAGTTGGGTCGAGGCGGTGCGTTTTGTATGGGCGAATGTGGCATAGAATGTTGCAGGTCCAATCCAAGCCCTCCATCGGTCCAGGCAAGCTGTGGTAGCTCGATGCCGTTGACGGGCGCCGATGGACGCTCATTCGAGGAACTTGGTGACAACGCGTTTCGAGAACGATTTCCTGACGAACTGCCAGAGTGGGAGGCGTCTTCCTGAATGGTCGTAGTTGTGGATGCACCAGAGTAACGCCGCGACGACGAAGGATAGATGATGGCAGTTCCACCAGTAGCAGGTTCTGGTGCTTGCTGAGGGGGTAGTGGGGGATCTCTTGACGGGCGTGGTGGTGATGTTGGATTGTTGAGGTCATGGTTGGGGACGTCGCGGCCCGACCCATTTGCATCACTCAGCAATCGAGCCAAGTAGGTTTCGGTCGCCTCTTTTGAACCCCAGTCCTTGTGCTGCGCAATTACAGGGGAAACCTGATGAACTCTTTCTCTAGACACGGAAGCTAGTTCTGGTGAAATAACTGACGACTGATGGTACATGTTCAAGACTGAATTTACAACGCTATATGTCTCGGTGTTTGGGGTGAGGGAGATGCGTTTTCGATGAGGGGCCACGCTGACCGAGTCATCTGGGAATAGGGTGTCCCGTTTCGGGTATGAGGAATCGTTGGCATCGTATCCTCGGTCAGACTTATAATCATAGGACAACGCCTTCAGGCCTTCATTGAAGGTGTCACTGTCGGCCTCCCATGGTTTTGGGGATTGCTCGTCGCTAAGCATGATTGGTATTGATTCTCTGACACCCAACTCTGATTGGTCAATGTCGGGAGTTTGAGCAGGAATGGGCGGATCAGAGGCGTGGAAGACGTTGGGTTGCAAAAGCTGCTGGTCTGGATTCTGGTGTGTTGTCGGTGGGGTCAGAACAAAACTTCCCGGTAGTCCTAGCACAGGTGATTCATCAAACTCAGAGACTGCCGACTGGGGTTGGGCGGATGGGGGTACAGCGAGGCTGGAGGTCTGGAGACTCAGATGCTGTTGGTCTGACGGGGAAACGCCTTGGTCCTGCGAGGGTCGTTTCGCTTGGGCATGGGCCTCAAAAGACTGTTCTAGCTCAGCAACACCAGGAAGTCCCTCTGATTGTTCGGGCTGCAGTTGGAAGCTGCTAGCAAGTGGAAAGTAGCCGTGTTCATCCTGTCGATCGGTACTTCTGGAGCGGGACGCAGGCGAAGGCTGCAAAGGTTGGCGCTCTCGCGAGTTGCGCAAACGGGGCGACGTTGGTGGAGGTGGGGCGGTGACTACAGCAGCTACGCTTGGCCCAGGTCTGACGCCCAGAGGCGATTTTCCTCTTTCACGATAGCCACGGTAGGCTAGAGCGGGGAGGGTCGATTGGTCTGCACCGCGTGAGGTTGAAGTAGCACCGGCCAGTACCCTGTCCATTCTTGTAGGCGAGTTTCTGTTGCTATGGCTTATTGAGCGTGTGGGTGTGTATTTTACAGAGCGGGTCGAGGAATTGGAGTCTGAGCCAATGCTCCGCCGGCGCGTGGCTATCGGAATCCTGGAACGGGGTGTGTGCCGTGGAGGAGAGCGTGAGTTTGTGTGATTATGAGGCTGGGCGCGGTGTGTGTCATGGAGCGATACTCCTGTTGTCGGGCCACTGGCTGAACGGCCATGACGTGAGGTATGGATGGATGTAGAGGGCAATGGACTTTCTCCCAGGGTGCTCTCAGTGGTTGGGATGCCGAATCCAGGAGAGGATGCATCTTGGCCAGTCAGGACTTCGCCAAACAGCTGCCTCCCGCCAGATGTCGAGGGCCGCCTTTGCGAAGGTGTTTTTGTTTTTGCGGAGGAGCCGTGTGTCTCTGTGGTGGTTTTGGTACCGTTTGTGCGGCGAGGGTTCCGAGGGGTTGCGGGAGCAGGCTGGGGCCTTTCCCTGGGCTTCAGGTTGCTGAACTTGTGGGGACCGTATGAGGCCTCTTTGCTTGGGCGTGCAGCCGAGGCTGTAGACGAGACGGAAGCATTGGCACGTCTGTGGACATCGTAGGAGACGGCGCGCGAGGGATCGCGGGACCTGGAACGCAGCGCCGACGAGGCGGTGGGCGAGGTGGCCCCGGGGGATCGTTCGAAGCGCTCGGCGAGGGCCTTTACTTTGTTGGAGGGATTTGGAGGCGAGCGAGCGGCCGAGACCGACGAGGGCGAGACGGTAGCAGAGGCAGAGGCAGAGGCGGGAGAGTTTTTTGCGCCGTTTGTCGTGTGGTGTCGGGGGCGGGCGGCGGGCATGTCTGAGCTGTGTTGGGGAGAGGCAGGAGCTTGAAGCTCGGTCGTGGTGTAGGCGGAGTAGTACTTGTCGGGCGAAGCGGCCAGAGCATCGTCGGGGGGCTGCAGGTCGGTGGATTGCAGCCAGTTGGAGACGGAAAGGCCGGGGTCGTATGCATATCCATGCGCCTGATCAGACTCCATATCCCATTGCTGGCGGGCGCAAGAGCGCAGAGGCAGGGCAGGGCCGAAGTCGAGGGGAGAGAGGCGGTGCCGTGGTTGGGGCGGAGCAGAGGAGAGCAGGGCAGGGCCAGGCAGGGTGCCAGCGCAGACTCAGCCAGTCGTGTGGACGCGAGCGACGGAAGAAGAGGAGCGAGGAGAGAGACGGGCAGCCAATGGCGGGAGGGGGGAGAGGCGGCTGCGGTGGGCCGGGGCAGCCAGGCGGAGCGAGGCAGGCAGTGAAGGTGAAGGTTTGGTGGGATGGGATGGGATGTCGTGGTAGTCTGCTCTGGCCGTGTGGCAGCGGTGCTAGCGACTGTAGTACTAACTATGTAATGTACATGTCTATGTACTGCAGGGCGCCCCAAGACGGCTCCCATGGGGCTAGGAAACGGCACAACCACGCCGCCGCTGCAAGACAGCACCACCGTCGACTGGGGCCGTCTTCATGCCCTCCTCTCGCTGCCCGAGCCCGACGACCAACGGCCTCGCCTGAGGCTGTTGCTGCTGCTGCATCCCGGTTCCCCAGCCAGTAGCTTCATGTGCCACGGCACCGGCAGCACCTTACACACATACATACATACTGTATTGACTATTGCATTACATGCGCCCAGGGGCACCTGTCACCTGCCATCCACCAGCCCGCACACACGCTCTCTCTCGTTAACTGTGACCGGCATGAAACAGCGACAGCGAGCCCATGACATGGCGCGCCAGCAATGGGAAGCCATACACCACTACAAGACGACTACCACGACCATCACCACCACGACCACTACCACCACGTCCTCTGCTGCTCACGCTGCCTCACTGCTCGCTGTTCGCTGCTCACTGCCCCCCCTGGCCCCTGGCGCGTGCCGTCGCGTCTCTAGCGTCCCCGTAGCTTCACGCCCCCCACCATCCCCCAGCCAGCCAAGCAACCCGTCGGACAAGACCGCCCCATCTACCCCCATCAACACACGATTCCACTCGACTCGACGCGACTCGACGCGACGCAACGCCATCGACTGCTCACCACCACGCCCGGCATGAAGAGGAAGCGCCCCGTCGCCAGTCCCAGTGTCAGCACCAGTGGCAACCCCGGCGTGGGGGCCTCCAAGAAACAACGCCCCGCTCTCGACCAATCCACCAATGCCACGCCTTCCCCATATCATGACCCTCATCCTCACCCTCATCCTCATCCAGTTCTGCAGCGCCTCTACCCCCAGCTCTCGACCCTACGTCACTATTTGCTGTCGACGCTATCAGGGTCCTCCAGGAACAGGCACTGCAGGATCGCTCAGCTCGGACGCACCCATCCAGTTCCACTAGACGACACAACATCCGTGCAACAGGTCGATGTTGCCCTGGCCCAGCTGCTCGACTCGGCCCTGGTCGGCACCTCACCACACACCACTCCACATGACCATCGTGAAAAAGACTTGCAATCCTTTAGCCAGCAGCGTTTACAAAATACCCCAGGCACCACCCTCAGCCCTGGCTACCACAGGCAGTCCGAGGTATGTTTGCGCCGCGAGCCGAGTGCTTTTCTTGCTACTGCTACTACTACTACTACTACTACTAAGTACTGGTAGATTGTTGACTACGTGATATGGCGCTTGTTTAACCGCTCTTCCTCATACAGACCCGCCCATCTGCTCTGCCATGGCTTCCAGCGGTCCACAGGACCTCGCCCGGTACACCACAACAGCTCCAACCCAAGGTCCTCCATCCCGGATCTGCAACAGTGTCATGTGAACAGCCATGTGCAAACCTTGAAAGATCCAGTCTGGTGCCGACTCCACGCACTGTTAGGCCAAAGCGGTGATCGCATCATGCTGGACTTGCTTCTAGACTGTGCCGTCTTTCTCCCCATCAAAGCTAACACGGGAAACTACTATCAACTCTCAGGCCTGCCCGCCTCTGATGTCCAACCCCACGCCGCCGTGACCAACACCACAAGCAATGTGAGCACAAAGTCGGAGACTGCTGCAAAGTTGTCGTTCCTCGACTGTGAAAACAGAGCACCAGGGTCCATTGCATTCGTCCGTAGTCGCATGTTGTATGCAAAGCCCGCCCTCAATGCAAAAGGCGGCGTCCGATTCGGTCTGCGCCATATACGTGCGTTCCCTGTGTAGATCGATCCACGTACTCATCCTGACATGACTTGTAGACGTCTTGAACCGATTCCATGACCAAGCAGACAAGCAGCAGACTGTTCACATCATGCGCTACATCTTCCCTCGTCAGTTTGGCTTGCACAATGTCTTCACCTCAAAAGTAGATCCCCGTGAAAGTGCCATGCCTTTTAAAGACTACACGCTGCGTGAAAAAGACATTTACAGCTCCATGTGCCGCCAACTGGGCAAAAAGGCAACCGACGCCGCCGAAATAGCAAAGTGGAAGTTGCGAGTGCCCAAACGACTTCGGGGTAATGTTGTAAACCTGATTGGAAAACTCCAGACTTTGTACCATCGGTGTTCCTATACAGAGTTGCTTCGACACTACTGCCCGGTCGAGGTACTATCCAATCTGGTGTTGCACCGCGAACTTTGCTGATTTCAACAGGATACGTCATTGCCTACGAGACGCGTGTGCAAGAATACCACACACCCATCCAAAGCAGACGTGGCACCCATTCCAGAACCAGCCAGGGATGACCATGACCATCCTAGCATTCCCAAACCTTGTTCAGTCCAGCAAACATGCTTTTTAGATATGGCCTGTCCCACAGCACATGTCTCAGCCTTTTGCCGTGCCGTCATATCCAAAACCATGCCCAAAGCTTTTTGGGGTGACGATCACAACAAACACATCGTCATGTACTGGATAGACCAATTTGTAGCCCTGCGGAGATTTGAGTCGCTGACCTTGCATCAAGTTACACAGAAGATACATGTACAGCTTTTGTCTCTCCTAATCCTGCTGGGCTTATGCTAATCCACTGCAGATTACTACCATTTCTTGGCTTTGCCCGCCAGGTCAAGACAATGCTGGCAAGCTCTCAAAGTCTGATGTAGACAAGCGGTTTGAGATATTTCTAGAGTTTATCTACTGGCTTTTCGACTCGTTTCTAATCCCGTTGATCCGGACCAATTTCCACGTAACTGAATCTAGTGCTCACCGCAACCGGCTCTTCTACTTCCGCCACGACATTTGGCGGATGCTGGCAGAGCCTGCCCTGGCGACATTACGCTTAAACATGTTTGAAGAACTGCCTAGGAGTAACACTGCAAGGTTGCTATCCGCACGTCGGCTTGGGTTCAGCGACATCCGCTTGCTACCCAAGAAACAGGGTTTCAGGACCATCATGAACCTCAGACGGAAACAGCAGGTGTTGCGCAATGGAGCCATGTCGCTTGGGCGAAGCATCAACACAGTCATGACACCGGCTTTCAATGCCATTACCTACGAAAAAGTCAGTACACTAACCTTGTCAACTTGATATGTAGTGGCTAACGACGTTGCAGTCACTACAACCTGACAAATTTGGCTCATCGCTATTCTCGGTTGGTGATATGCTCCCCAAGTTGGCAGCCTTCCAGAATTCTTTAAAAGAACGGGGACTTAGCAACACGCGTCTTTACTTTGCCAAAGTCGACGTCAAAGCTTGCTTCGACACCATTCCTCAACGACACTTGTTGCGCATGATCGACAGTCTTATGCCGGCCCAGGCATACTATGCTGGCAAGCACGTGGAGATATCACCTCTGCGTCCTCTAGAGCGCCTTGATGGGCATCACGTTAACCCAATGCCTCGCAAGAGATATGTGGCACACAGTCGTGCAGCAACTGATACACGGCCTTTCCATGAGCTTGTCGAGGACAGATTCGCAGACACCAAGGCCAACACCATCTTTGCGAATCTGAATGTCCAACGCTGCGAGACCAAAGACGACTTGATGCAGCTCCTGCAGGAGCATATACAACATAACACGGTCCGGATTGGAAAGCGATTCTATCGTCAAAAGACGGGAATCCCCCAAGGATCTGTGCTATCGAGCATTCTATGTAACTTCTTCTACGCTGAGCTTGAACGAGACGTTCTCGACTTTGCACTTGGCGACGACTGTCTCTTGTTGCGTCTCCTCGATGATTTTCTCTTAATCACCATCACAAAAGAACATGCCAAACAATTCGTCCATGTCATGCACAAAGGTCACCCAGAGTATGGTGTCGTGGTGCAGCCTGAGAAATCGCTAGTTAATTTCAACGTGACTTTGGTTAATGGCCAACCAATTGCTACAAGCGATGCAGACGGGAAATTCCCTTACTGCGGTGTGTGTATCGATACTACGACTCTGGAGGTCTGTAAAAAGACAGAACGGCCCCCAAAAACTGGTAAGCAGCAACCTTGGCCAAGACATGTATGTGGGGATTACCGAATACTAAGCCATGGCAGTTGTTGAGGATTCTTTGACAGTAGACCTGGCGAGAATGCCTGGTCAGACTTTCCATCGCAAAGCTCTCAAGTGAGTTCCCCTGGATGGGTGGATCCCATATCAGGTTTCCTTTGCCAGCCAATCGGCCCACCAACGGCATGGAAGGGGCCCAACCACATCCCAACATTGCACTGACATGTTACAGCGCATTCAAGATCCAGCTCAAGGCGATGCTTATCGATCCATCGTTGAACAGCGTGGCAACCATACTAGCCAACTTATACCGAAGCTTTTATGAAGCAGCGGTGAGGTGCCTTGAATATGCGCGTGTCTTGTCTCGGGTACGGAGTATGAGTTCAAGTGTGCTTATCAGTAAGTCGACGACGCTTGTTTTTGTTTGTAATGCTCAACGACTTGACGGCAATTCAACCCGGCGTCTAGTTGCGCGTTCGGACCCTATGCGCTTCACTGCAGCCAGTCCGACAAAAACTTTTGCGCTGCATACGCAATCGTCATAGCTGGACCGACCTGCGCTAGCAACCCAGTCTACTGACCTCATTCTAGGGACAGTAGACAGCATTATTGCGCTAGCATACCTGATGCTGCAGCGCCATTTACGCTCGCGCAGGAGTAGAGAGGCAATAGTCGTGCAGGGCGCCATCTCGCGCCGGCAACTTCAGTGGTAAGTGCTGCAAACGTTTGTTTGATGTCTCATGGTGCGCTGGTGCATGATTCATGATTTGTCCATGTCAACCCCATGGTTCGGAATCTGACATGGGGGAGGGCTGCTCGTCTCGCCTGTTTCCTGCTGACAATTGCTGATCGACGGGATAGGCTGGGGTGTAGGGCTTTTCAGACAGTGTTTCAGGGCAAACAGACACAGCACCACGCTTTGTTGGATTGGCTCAAGGCCTCTCTCGCAGCTGCTTGCATTTCGAGCAAAGCAGAACGGCACATGTTAGAGGAGGCGGTAACACGACATTGAAGCTTGACCCAACCTGTCATGAAAAGCCTATCAAGAACCCTCGGGTCGGGCAAGGAGAATTAGTGGAATGGCTGTGGGCAGTATGTAGAGCACATGCGCCCCAACACGCGTGTTTGGGAAAGGAAAAAAGTCTCCGAAAACAAAAGGCGGCGCAGCAGATAGCGATGATGTGGGCGGGAATTGATGCATGGGGGTGGTGCTAAGGAAGAAGCAAAACCAAGGATCTGTACCGGGGGGCACCCAGGCACGCCACGCCATTTTTAGCGGCGGCATGTTGACGCGAAAGCAAGGCTCGGGGCTTGGCTGCAGCCTTTTCGGGAGTGACGGATGGATAGCAGAGAGGCGATGATGTATTTGGTCGGTACTCGATAGAGAGCAATGTATGGAAAGCAATCAGCACAGTGGCGTAGTGTTTACGCGGACCAGCCCCCGGTTCCACGACCAGCAAGACTGCGGTGGCCTGGTGTGATTGGGCCATGCATCAGCAAGAGGATGGTGATGTCAAGCGTACTGCTGGGCTTGGAGCGGCCGAGGGCTTTGTGAGAGATTGCCTTGCTAGTTGGACGCACCGAGCATGGTCCGTTTGGCAGAAGCACACATACGTACGGTACGTGCATGGGTGAATCGAATCGGTCGCACTTGTCTCATAAGCTGGGAACTTGTCACGACACCAGCTCTGCACTATAACCCTCGTCCTCCCGCCCAACCGTCGGCCTGTACATCGACTATCGTGTAAATGCAGTCATTTGCTCGCAATTAAACGTGAACCAGGCGACTCCAAGCCGCCCATGGGCCCAGAGCACAACAAGACCCACAATTGCACACCCCTGTTCCCCATCTGAGAGATCAGGGGCTAGCGTCAGGTCCGCAAATTGCGCCGCCGACGCTCAAGATGCCTGCACTACACCATCGCCCGCCACTGCCTCCTGTCAACGAAACCGACGACAGTGAATACCTCAACCAAGACGTCCACTACATCTCCAAAACAAAGTCGCTATACATTGTATCCGAGCATAGTTATGTCCGCTCATTAAGCCCGCCTCCCTGCGTGCGCGACATTGGCGCCGACGTTCCCCTTCACCGCATTGGCTCTCCACTGCCGCTCTCCTCTCCGACGACCACACAACCAAAACCACCAAGACCGCTCATGGCCACCCTCACATATGCGCACGACGCGCCCTCGCACTTTGGCGGCCCGCCCGGCAGCCCGCCCGACCTGACAAACTCAAAGTCATCCAAGTCGTCCAGCATCCATTCGTCGACCCTCTTGGACTTCATGGGCACTACCGAGAACCTCTCCCATTTTGAAGACATCAACCTCGACGAAGCATCAGGTGGGCCCGCCTCCTTCCCAATGCCTGCAAACCCGGCTAATCGCCTTGTCTATGAAGCCCCCCGCCCTCCCATCTCCGCCAGGACCCTTTCACATTCCACACAACAATCGTTCCGCGACCTTACCGGCACGGCCAAGCCAAAGTACCCGAGCCTAAAGGGCCCCGTCAACCATGTCGTACAAAAACAGCAGACACAACTTGCAGCCCCTGGGAGGCAGTCCCGAAGAGCATTGACTTCTCCCTCTGCCCCATCCCTCGGAACTTTGGGGCTTACAGCACCGCGCCGCTCCTCACGATCGCCTTCTCCATCCAACATGCCAAACTCCTTGTCAGGATCACGCACACTGTCTCGCCAGAGTTCTCGGACCGATGTCCTGCCGTCCCCTGGCCCATCTTCTAGAAGACAGTCATGGCAAGACTCGAAACGCAAGACGGTTAAAGAAAGAGAGGCGGAATGTGATGACGAGGACGACGAGCTTCCCGAAGACGCCGTCATTTGGAATATTCCCATCTCGCCTCGCCCAACACAGGAGCGATCACCAACCCCTTGGACGGGTGAAAACACGCCCCAGACGTCCCCGCTTCCAGACACGGCGGAGCCCCCAAAGCAGTCCCCAGCGCCATCTGTTTCACACAAATCTCAGAGGACCCCATCGCCAAATGTTTCCAGCAGAGGTGTTTCCCCGAAATCACCAGTGCCACAAACTACGTGGGCAGGTACATATACTGCGCTAGACCCAGACGCCAGGAAGCTTACAGAAGCCTTGGAAGAATTTCAATCCGAGTATGAACGAAAGCAGGAAATTACAAGGCAACAGCCTGGACTTGTAAGATCAGCATCAGTAGGCCCTGCAGCGCCCAAAACCAAGAAGCCAACACTCCCACCAGTGCGGAAAAGCGATCCCCTGATCGACCCTTTCCAGCCGTCAATTGAAAAGCAAAAATATCTTTCTCGGACTCGGCCATCCTGGCTGCCGCCAAAGGATCCCAAGGAAGAAAAGAAACATCTTAAGGAGTACCAGCGCATGTTGGCTCGGATCGAGGAGGCTGGTAAGTAGTGTTCCTTTTTGCAGTGCAGCTTGTGGAGCCGGTCGACTAACCTGCTCAGAACGTCTCGAGGCCAAACGCGCCCAAGAAGAAGCGCTCGCTCGTGAAAAAGCCAGCCGCATCAAGGCAGAGTACTGGTCCAGCTTACTCCTGCCAAATTGGGCTACCGAAATGACCAATCCCGAGCTGAAAGCGACACATCGAAAGATGTGGTGGAACGGCATTCCACCAAGGTTGCGAGGTCAGGTTTGGCAGAAGGCCATTGGCAACGACCTAGAAGTAACAGAATTGACATATAACATTGCGCTGGAAAAAGCTCAGACTGAAGTAAAAACACACGGCCACGAAGCGCTCGGAGGCCGTTACCTTTACATTATTCAGAGCACGCACACGGTTTTTCCCAAACTGAAAATGTTTGCTGCGCAGACATCACCCGAGAACGACGACGAACAGCCCCTCCACAAGGATCTGGTCAATGTCTGCTTGGCTTATTCGATGTATCGCCCGGATATACCGCATTCCAAGTTTGACATTCACCACATTGCCGCTTTGCTCTTGCTCAACCTTCCAGCTCCGCAAGCCTTCATCGCACTGTCTAACCTGCTCAACCGCCCGTTGCCTCTATCTTTCCTTGTCCATGATCAAAACGCCATCCACGCCGCCTACTCGACTACTCTGCATGTTCTGTCAAAGAAGGCACCAAGCCTGGCCCAGCGATTGGAAACACTACGCGTTGAGCCAAGGGATTACCTCTTCCACGCCCTCGGTTCGTTATTCTGCGGACGTCTGGAAGTAGAACATGCCGCCCGTATCATGGACATTTACACCATTGAAGGTGACAAGAACCTGCCACGCGCTGCCGTTGCTATTTTGTGTATACTAGAAGGCAGCTGCATGGAAGGGGACGCGGCGCAAGTAGCGCGTACCCTGAAGGTCAAGAAGATTGAGCTCGATGAAGATGAGTTCATGGCGAGAGTGTACGAAGCTGGCAAGATCTCGTAGTATATATGCTGCACAAAACAAACAAAAAGGGTCAAAGTATTACTATCTCTAATGTACAATTGAACTAATTGACATATTGGATGATTCAGCAACTATTTCCGAACAACAGCTTCAAGAAAGAGGTGCAATCAGTGTTTAGGAGCAAGAGGAGAGGAACCAAAAAGAAAAAGAGAGAAAAGACGATGATATACGAACTTACGCAGCGCGACTTGAAGTCTTTGAGAGCTCGACGCATTCACCTGTTTTCTTCTGAAAACCTCTTATCTCATTTGTCTTTTTTCAAGCTTGCATACATGGCGGTCCATTTGCCTGCCTGTTTTTCCTTTGTCCTATTTCGTCTGTTTCCGATCATTTCCCAGCATTTTTATGTTCTAGGAATGAGATTTGGGGCTCGCCTACCTTTCTGGCGCATTTGGACATGCCCTCTTCATCATCGTTATTTTGTTATTTTTTTCTCGTCCCTTTCGACTTGTTATTCTACTTGTCACAAACGCTCGTCTATCTATTTATCTTATTCAACAGTGTACATATATATACATATAAACAAATTATTTGTTAGACTTATTTTATCAGAATCAGCGAGAAGGTTCGGGCTGATCAGAAGAGAAAGAGAAAGCGGAGTAGATACTGTAAGAATTGAAAACAATTTTGAATTACCCAGTGGCCGGCGTGTACCTCGCGTGTGTTTGGTCTTCAATCAAACATCAGGTGTCCTCCCCCTCCCCTGTACCTTTTTGTCTTGTTAGAGTCAACCATATGCAAGGGGAGCCAGGTACCTCCATGTGTTTGAAGCGGGAGAAGGAAAAAAACAGTCATTTCCGCCCATAACCGCGTTCGGACATGTGCATGAAACTTTCTTTTATTGATTTCTTTCTTCTCCTCTTAGCTACATCAATACCCGCTAATTACAAGTGTGGGGCTTGCATGACAGGTTCGCGGGGTCGGTGCTGGGGTGAAGAAAGCGTCCTTGTGGCGTAGCTGAAAGTATATATGCGCGGGAGCTACTGACCACCGGTTCACTGGAGGCGCAAACGTTGACGGCTGACGGTTAACGGTTGCGGGCGGGCGGTTTGGACTACTACATGCATGGTGGAAATTGAAATGGCGGGTTAAAGTTGCTTGGTATTGAGGGGCTAAGAGAATTAGAGTTGGCAGCAGGCGTTGGGGCTGCGAAGGGGAACAATGCTGTTGCTGCTGCTGATAACCAGGGCGTCGGGGTTGGGTGGTTGTTGTCTTGGTCGCGGCCAAGGTGAGTGCATTTATGGATGTTACGTAGCATATTTTTCAATGAGCTGGAAGGATATTGTTTGTTACTACAGGGGAGAATTCCTTAATCATGCTTTGTACTCATGATATTGCACGCGCAACTTTGCCTAATCTACAAACTCAAACGAAATGATTGCTTTGCTTGCTTTGCTTGACATCTCACTGTTACGACCAGCTCAGCTCTAGTATCCCCCTGACAACTGACCTGCACAATCTAGGGAACGCGACTCGTAGTTGTACCGAATTGCCTTGCTGACACAGCGCTTAAAGCGTTGAGTCGGAATACTGGACTGGCTAGGAAGTGTCTATATTGCTTTTCACTCGAAACGAGACGAGTCTTCAATATCTGCATAACCAAAGCCAGCCCGCACAAGATCTGGGAGACTCTAATAGTTCATGCATAAGTAGAGCGCAGCTTGTGTTTCAGGTCGTCAGGAACAGGGACCTATCGGTAGAGGTTTTGATGCATGACTGCTTGGATGCTGAACCGGTCCTTGGGACCACCTTTGCGTGCATGTAGGTACGCAAACGTGGTGTGCAGCGACGGCAAGGCAGGCCGACAACGGTGCGTGCAAAACCCGGTATAGGAACATGCATGCATGCAGCATTACAGGCTGCCCGTAGAGGGCTATCTTCAATCCTCACACACAACTCGCAAGCATGGTGTTCAGCTGAAAGCATGTTTTTTTCTCTTCGCACAATATGTACGACCGATCATTGCGCTCTCTCCCACGGCAAAAGCAGGGAGAAACCGCACCCAAGATCAGCCACTGTATTCCTCTCCACTTCACAGACGGTTTTCGTTCTCATGGAAACCTCACATCGTCCGTAGACGACGGGTCTCTCCAATGAAAATGCTTTTCGTGAGTGTTGCAATTTTTTGCGTTGTTCATAGAGAAGCAAACCAGGGGACGGCCGCTGCTGAAGTTTTGTCTCGAGGCTCCCGGCACAACGATTCGCCGCCCCTAGCCGCTTGGCATTGCCCCGCCACCACTCGACGCTGTTCTGGGTTTGAGTCACTTTGTGTGGGATTTCAAGTCGAAAGTTGGCCGCCGCCTGTCTCCACTGCAGTCATCCCCCGACATATTGATACCCTCACTTCTGGCCTCTTAGACCACTCAGCTCCCGCCAAGACACCGAAAAAAAAGAACACACACATCGCTCGCCCAGCATGGAGTCCGAGTCCGAGAATGAGTTCCGCGACGACAAGAGCGTATCTGAGCATGAGGAGGTTGAAGAGACCAAGCCAAAGTCTGCTCTCAAGAAAGGGCGGGAGCCGGCGCCAGCCGTTGAGCGTCCAGAACTACCGTAGGTTTGCCAGATATGCAATGCATACAGCATCACGGCTAATGCGCACAAGTGAACAACCAGACCCAAGCACACTCGACGTCTCGACGCTGACCCCGCTGTCACCCGAAATCATTTCGAGACAAGCCACCATCAACATTGGAACAATTGGCCACGTCGCTCACGGAAAGAGCACCGTGGTCAAGGCCATTTCAGGTGTCCAGACAGTCCGATTTAAGAACGAACTCGAGCGGAATATTACCATCAAGCTCGGTTACGCAAACGCAAAGATCTATCAGTGCGACAACTCCGAGTGCCCGCGCCCCACATGCTACCGATCGTACAAGAGCGAGAAGGAGGTCGACCCGCCCTGTGAGCGTGAAGGATGTGGAGGACGATACCGATTAAAGCGCCATGTCTCGTTCGTCGACTGCCCCGGTCACGACATTCTCATGAGCACGATGTTGTCTGGTGCCGCCGTCATGGATGCCGCGTTGCTGTTGATTGCCGGAAATGAATCTTGCCCGCAACCGCAGACAAGTGAGCATCTTGCGGCCATTGAGATTATGAAGTTGAACCACATCATCATTCTTCAGAACAAGGTCGATCTGATGCGGGAGGACAGCGCCGCAGCTCATTACGAGTCCATCCTCAAGTTCATTCGAGGAACCGTTGCCGATGGCTCGCCCATTGTCCCGATTTCCGCGCAGTTGAAGTTCAACATTGATGCCATCAACGAGCAACTGATTAGCAAAATCCCCGTCCCAGTACGAGACTTTTCGGCAAAGCCACACATGATTGTCATTCGATCATTCGATGTCAACAAGCCTGGTGCGGAGATTGACGAACTCAAGGGTGGTGTCGCAGGTGGCAGTATTTTGACTGGTGTGCTGAAGCTTGGTGATGAGATTGAAATCAGGCCTGGTATTGTGTCCAAGGACAGCTCTGGAAAGATCCAGTGCAAGCCCATATTCTCAAGAGTCGTGTCCCTGTTCGCTGAGCACAATGACCTCAAGTTCGCTGTTCCTGGTGGTTTGATTGGTACGTAATCCACTGTGCCTCGTAACTGATATTCAGCTAACACATGTTAGGTGTTGGTACACGTGTAGACCCTACCTTGTGTCGTGCCGATCGTCTCGTTGGTTTCGTCCTTGGTCTCCGCGGTCATCTTCCCAACATTTACACCGAGCTCGAGGTCAACTACTTCCTCCTTCGAAGATTGCTCGGAGTCAAGACCGCAGACGGCAAGCAGGCCAAGGTTGCTAAGCTTGCAAAGAATGAAGTCCTCGTAAGTCTTGGGCCTCGACTTGACACATCAAATTCATGCTAATACTTTTCCCCCAGATGGTTAACATCGGCTCCACCGCTACGGGTGCCAAGGTCATTGCCGTCAAGGCTGACGCTGCCCGCCTGTCCCTCACTTCGCCTGCATGCACAGAGATTGGCGAAAAGGTGGCTTTGTCCAGACGTATCGAAAAGCACTGGCGTCTTATTGGTTGGGCCAATATCGTAGCGTAAGTTTACCTGCGTCCTTGACCACCGATATATGCTTACTATTCCGCAGTGGCAACATTCTCCAACCTATCGTTGATTGAGAGGGAATGAGTAGCGGGGTAGCTCGTTAGGAGCCGGAACAACACCTTTGACGAAGGGACAACGTGGAGACGACCGATACGACGGCCACAACATGTGCATCATGTTTCTGAGCATTTCTTGCTGGAGTCGGTTGCACTTGGGGATAGACACCAAAAGCGTTTTTCGTTTGCAGCCATGTCCTAGGCGAGCATCGGACAGCCAGGGCGGGCGATGTAGTATCATTGGCACGAAAAGGGCCCGGTGTATCAGTACAATGTCCAGCAAAAGTGACTGCATTAATGAAACATGTTCAGTCCACTAGAAGTGTTGAGAAAGCGGATCATGGCGGCGCCAGAAGCGGAGCCGTCGGCCGATCTTCACATGAAAGTCCAGTATGACACATGTACGTGCAGAGCTCAACGGTCAGATGCCTGCATCAAGGTGCCTCTGGGACCCCTCATCTATTGTGCTGTGTACAGCAGATTTCTCTACCTCCATGAACAAATTGATTGCCTATATGAGGTAGGTTTGCGAGGCTCTGGTGACCGTGCTGATACGAGACCGAGCGCATGCCACAAGTTGGGTTCACGTGCCCTGACACGCTTCTAGGGCTTCACTGACATCCCAACCACAACACGGCAACCATTGAACCACCCCAGCACCTGTCACAAGCTCTGCAGCTGGCCCTTTTCTTCTTTCTTGCACTCGTTTCCCTCCCCCCTTATCTTTACTTTTTTATTAAAATCCAGCAGCCAGCTTGCAAGCGTACACGTTTAACCAAAACTTTGCGGATCCCTGATCCGTTCGCTACTGAGCCGCCAGGGCAATGGCAGGAGACCCTTCAAATGCGCAAGCGGCACAGCCTCCGCTACACATCCACCGCCCTATTCCTCGCCGCAACTTTGAAATCCACAATGACTCTGCGGATTCGCCTACGCACGACTTTACGCAATCAACACCCCCAAGCGCGATCGAGAACCGTCGCTCGTCCGACTTTCTAGCACAACTGAACGCGCGCCTGCTGAGAACATACAACTCTCGCTATGACGAATCAGAAGACCAGGAGCGGGAAGTATCCCCACGGAATAAGAGTCTCCTGAATCTTACAAGTAGCACTCTTTCTGGCATTTACGATGAGACGGGCGTCAACACAACTGGAGACCAAAGTATGGCAGAAACACCCTGGGGGACGGGTGCAGAGACACCAAACCCTATGACCATAGGCAGCCAGACGCGCGACATTGGCATGGGCAGTCCAGATGGTGGACTGAGCTTGAACGGTCGTGCTAGAAAGGGTGTGGCTATGGGCCAGGTCGGGGCGAGGAAGAGGAGCCATTCAACCAAGCAGCCACGGCAGGGCGTTTGGAAATACGCAGTTCTCGTGGGGAAACTTGTGGCACTCTATGTCTTTGGTGTCATCTATGGCGTGATCGTTTCGCATCTTCATGAGACGAGACAGCTGGCCGCAGTCCACGTTGAGGGGGTGGACCATAGAAGCCATGCCTATCTTGCTACATGGGGACTATTTGGCGTTGCACTAGGCAGTCTGCTACCATATGTTGACCTCATATGGGACGCGCAGAGAGGCGAGAGCCAGGCAGGAGAGAAGGAGACCGAGACGGCCGACTCTCCCTTGAGTGAGCAGATCAACGATGTTGTGAGGAGTGTGGCTGCTTTTGTCGGCATTGCATTTGCTATTGTGAGTTTTCTCCAGGCCAGGATGTTCCAGATTGTTGTTAATTCTAAATCATAGCGTCGCCTCCCGTGGCAATCCACCCTCCAACTTACCATTACGCTCGCTCTTGTAAACCCCGCTCTGTGGTACATACTCGATCGCTCGAAACCAGGACTCTCCGTCTCACTCACCGTCACCTCCATCCTTACCTCGTTCATCTTCCTTTCCAATCCGGAAGTCCTGCCTTCTCCATCTCTACCAACAATCGTGAATGCTACCCAATCGCCAGCTTCGACAAGCAAATCACACGCCAAAAATGGCGTAGGCACAACAGGTCATGTCTCACAAGATTTGTTTATTGGCATGGTCGACTATGAAAACTTGGCTGTAGTGACATGGGTTGGCAGTGTGCTGTTTTGCAGCTGTGTCTGCTTTGGAAGTATAGGGAGAAGACTAGCCGTACTCCAGGAGAGTGGGTGGAGAAAGTGATATGTTTTTAAAATCGGCGAGGACATCATGGCTATATTCGCATAGGCTGGCATTTTAGCCATTTTTCATGTGTATACATACCCATAAGGAGCAAAAAGGAATAGAATCCATTGGCCGTTTACGGGCCCCTTGAAACCATATTGCAGTTTCTCACCATGGTGATTAATGTTAAGTCCTACGTTTATCACCTTTGAGTGTTTGGTAAGCAAGGAAATCAGGGAAGGAATATAGTTTGCAAAGAAGTGGACGAAAAGAAGGAGAAGGATACAGCGGCCTATACAGTTTTGTGCTACACGAACAACACAGAGGAGCAAAAAAGAAAAAAAAGAAATGTCGCAAATTGGCGGTACTGGGAACTATAGACATGTTAGTTACAATGTCTCAGTAAACCGACTCAATCGAGGAACATGAACGTACTCGAACCCAGGCTGGCGCGGATCTGGATCGGGACAACTAAGTTGTCCGCCAGCCACAACGCGACGTCATACCACTAGCTAGTAGGGATATTAGCATTCTGTTGTGTTGTGTTGGGAGTGGTTAGGATGAACGTACACCATACCACCTTGGTACTGTGCTCTGATTGGCTGATTGATGGTGAAATTTGGATCTATTGATATTATGAAGATGCAAACAATGGGGTTGAATTGCTTCTACTTTGTTGAGTTTTGTGCGTGGGTTAGCGGTGCTGTACCGAGTTTAGGTGTTCTCCACCTTTTCGTGGGATGGGCTCCGCTCCACACAATATCGTGACAAACACAAATTATGAGAAGCGAGTTGGATCATGACACTTTCTAGGATGATGAGTACCCCACTACTGTTTTTTTCTTTTACTAGATACCATTACGCCTCGGTGGAAATTTTGTATCAGGCGTTTGGTGGTGTTATTCTGAGGTTTTTGTCAAAGAGTACGAGGCATATTCGATCCAGCATGTACCCGCCTCAGCACCATGACTTTTCCTCAATCAGCTCAGTCAATAACGCCAGAAGTATCCCAAAGTTCCAGCCAAGACTTGTATCTTTTTCTTGCCAGTTCCCCTCCCAGTTCTTTGGTTAAATAAATAATTCCTCTTTCCAATCCACACAACCAGTCAAGAAGTCAGGGATGGACCAGTTAATCGCACCAATCTTCATCCAGCCTACATCCTTCATCTGCTTTCTTTCCTGATCTCAAAAGCTTGGGTGACTTCCTCATACGCCTCGTCTCCTCATTCTCAGATCGTCCCTGCTTCTTGATCGTCTTTCCCTCTGACACAACTGACCTAGCCAGACTTGATGTGAGTCGCTTGTCAGCCTGATCGCCAGGCATGATTTCTTTCTTCGTCTTTTTGTACTTCCTCTCCTCTGTTGTCTCTGACGCGCTCTCCTCTTCCAACTTTCTCTTGTTCCCCTTTTTCTTTGCTGCCACATCGTTCTCCTCTTCTTGGCCTTCGTCTCTATCCTCTTCTTTTGAGTCTCCGTAGTCGGAAATGGAATGCTCGTCGGTGTTGCCTTCAACCTCTTCAACAATTTCCTCTGAATCTTCAACTTCAGTTGATTCTTTTTCGGAGATTTCGCTAATAGTATGAATCGTATCTTCAGCTTCAGCAGATTCTTCCTCGGAGATCTCGCTGATAGTATGGATCGTATCTGCGTCCCTGCTGTCTTCTTCACTGTCTTCTTCACTGTGTTGAGCTGGTTTGTAGTCGAAGTCATCCATCTATTATGTGGAATTAGCACTTCATATTCTACCCATGTGGGGTGTTGGCTTACCTTTCCTGTGTATGTTTTTGTTCCGACAAACATTCCAGTCCCAAGAACGCGGCCTGGGCTTCGGAAGTATGATTGCTTTGGAGGCATGGTGGAAGGTTTCTTGACGATTGTATAGTACTTGACTAATAGGAAGGTTACAAGTAGGAGTGGATAGAACTTGTTAATAATGAATAAAAGAGGGAGAAAGAGCGAAGTACGGGTATTATACGAAGTTAGGACGATCACTAAGCGTAGGTAAAGGTAGCGTGCGCTTTTAGAGTGCCTTTATCAATATCCACTCACTTGATTCCTTGCAGAAAGTAAAGTAAAGTTAATACTAGTCTGATATGGGATACACACAGGAGCCAGTGCCTCCACGAGATGTCAAGTTTATCACAGAAAGAATTGTACCGGAAGAGATGAGTGATTAGAGCTATCGTAAATGAATGGATGGTAAAAGAATGAACAAGCTCCGAATAGGAACAATAAAAAAGCCCAGCAATTGTATATCAATGGCCAAGATCATTGGAAGTGAGACAGTTGATCCATGTAAACATGGAAAACGGGAAGTACATGGACAGAAACACCCACACCCTCGTGTATTGTGCGATTACTTGCACCTCCGGTATTTGATACTATTTTTGGTCACAAAACACTTCAATAGGTGAAAATCATTCAGAACATATCAGAGAAGATGGAAAGTGGGGTATCAGCGGCCACAGGATAGGTGGGCAGCTATACAGCGGTTGAATGATCGCTTTTAGTGAAGCTAGCTTGGTAGTGACGTGCTGTGGGAAAGGAATAACTTACAACCTTGGAAGAAAATGCATGATATCTTAATCAATGCTTACAAAGTAATCAAACGTCTACAACTTGTAAAACTAGAGGTAATCGGTAGCAGACTAAAGAGTGCTACTGTGCAAAACAAATGACAATTGCAGGTATTCTACTTTTGGACACATAATCTTGTTCAATCGTGCGGTGGAAGAGAACCTTTCTCTCAGCCATGAAGAGCTCGACAAATGTCAAGACAAATAATGCTAAAGACGATACGATGGATGGTCAGACAAAACTGAGCAGGTTGCTTAGCATAAAGCTGTTATAGAGATGGCTGCACTGGCTGTAAGCAATATATTAGAGAGTAGTTATTGCCAGTAGTCGCTCGTCTAAATATTCAGTCACTAGTCCTTTCGATGAACAGGGCTGAACGAACAAGAGACTTCAACCAGCCAACTCACTTGTCGAGCAGCATATCAGCCCCACGCTGTATATTTCAGTTTATAGGCTGTATCAAGTATAGTGCCTTTTATATCGGAATGAACGAAACAATGACTTGTACCTACATGTCCATCTTCTTCTCGACACTCTGCTCTTTCAGGTGACCCTGGTTGATTGGGACTGGTTGCACCATGACCAAAGATTTTATGCAAAATGGGCTGAATTTGAGAGCCTTTTACCACTCCGGATCGTCCGTATGTCTGGCTTGTGCCGTGTAGTACTAGAGCATTCTGCGATTCACGCAAAGCTCAAAGATCCAATTCGTTGTATCTGCGTACACAATTCTGCGACTATGCTGCTTTGGGAAATGCACAATATCCTCTGGACTGTGTTCTCATGCCTCATTCTGAGTTTGATCATGTCAAATAAATGCATGACTATCTGTCTTTCCATATGTTTCTTAAAAAAAATAGAGACATACAAGTTAATAAGAATAAAAGGCCCCCCGTGAGCAACCCAAAAAGGCATATAGTTCTACTTCCACACATTATTGATTCATATAGGCAACTATGTAGCTGAAAGGCATATGATCTTATTTTTATAGGCACAGCCTTGATTTAAATGATGATGCCTGCAATGTCAAGGGTATATACATACTATACAGTAAGCTTACCGAATGCTATGAACTGAGAAAAGACGAAAGACGGACGAACGTGGGATGAGTCAAGGTTCCTTCGAGATATTTAGTACGAAGCTCGCGCTCGGGGCTATGACGGATTAGAAATCCGTCAAGTAGGGGCCTGAATATGCTGACGGGTTTGTTGCGCTATGACCAACTGCTTCGAAAAAGGGACTGTACTTATAGGTACACTGACGACGCTCGCAATTGATCTACAATACATTCATCTCACGACCTTTAGCGGATTGTAGCAATGACACCATTCGAGCCCATCCCGCAAACAAGTCAGACGCGTCTAGATGCCTCGCTAACAGACGCGCCTTTAGATGCGCAGGAGCTTGTAGAGCAACAATCAGCGGCGACACAAGACAAGGCCAAGACGGTCCTATACCTGGCATATGGCTCCAACCTGTGCAAAGAGACATTCCGGGGCGTGCGCGGCATCCGTCCGCTATCACAGGTCAACGTCGTGGTCCCGTCATTGAGGCTTACGTTTGACCTGCCTGGTATTCCCTACAAAGAGCCTTGTTTCGCCAACTCGGCGCTGCGTAGGGCCGAGGATACACAAGATTACCACAAAGAACGCTGGCACAAGGGATTGGTAGGCGTCGTGTACGAGGTGACGCTTCCCGACTATGCACATATCATCGCTACCGAGGGGGGTGGCAGTGCCTACCAAGATATTCTCGTCGACTGCTATGTGTTGCCACCTGCTGACACAGTGCCCTCTGTACCCACATCCAAAGCCTTCAAAGCGCACACCCTCTTCGCATCTACAACGGACAATGGTAACCAACCACGCAAGAACAGCCACCTCGTTCGACCGGATCCTAGCTATGCCCAACCTTCCACGCGATATCTTAAGCTCATAACCGATGGTGCGGCAGAATGTGCATTGCCAACCGAGTACCAGGACTATCTGCACGATATCCGACCCTTTACTATCACGACTACCAGGCAGAAGATTGGCAAGAGCATCTTTTTGGCCATCTGGATGCCCTTTCTCGCCCTGGTGTTTGGGCTCGGAAGAAAACTCCAGGACAAAAAAGGACGAGCGCCAGGGTGGGTGGCTAAGCTTAGCACTATGGTGTTTGCTGGCATGTGGATAAGTTATGATCATGTTTTCAAGCCCACGTTTGGGGAGGGAGAAAGGACGGTGGGTGATGATGCGTCCGACAAGAGGTATCTAAGAAGAGAAGCTGCCTCGACTCTGCAGGATGCAGAAAAGGAGATTTTGCTAGAGGAGTCTATAGAAAAGATGTACAAGTCTTAGATATGGCTGACTAAGCTTTGGTAATGAAATCGATGCCAAATTTCACCTAGGTCACACAAATCGCTCTTGAAAATTCCAGTGAATGTTGTGGCGTGGTACATTGTTAGAAAGTTATCATTTCGAGGACTTGCAATCAAATGAGTAGATGTGAATACATCAGTTAGCCATATATTTGCATGTCACGAGAGAAATCGAATTGAATATGGATGATTGGCAGATGTTTATTCATATGTTGCTACGTAGAACTGTGAAACAAGAAGCAGAAAGATGGGCAGCGGTCAAGCGGTGGTATTATGGCGACATCCTATGTGAACACTGCAACGCATCCAACAGCCCATCATTGCAATAAGCTAGCCATGAAGCGGACAATCAGACTTGAAATCCAAATCCGTTTCCACAATCTCCGCGCCAAAGGCCAGACTGCTCGCTGGCTAGGTGCAGAGCATGACCTGCCTGGACTGTCTACAGTCTTGTTGTATAGCTGGCTCGTCTTTGCAAAACGCTCCTCTACAACAAGTCAGCACCGACTAAAAGGACCCCCAGTACAGAATCGTACAAACTTGGAGCCAGCACGTGCAGACGACTCTTGTCGGCACGTTGAATTGAGATTTTGTTCATTGCTCGTGGGTATCATATCCTTGCATGCGGATGCTCGTGTTTTTGTTTTAATCCGAGTCCTCATCGCTCACGTCCATTTCCATTTCCGCGTCAGAATTCTCTTCCTCTTCTTCGTCCTCCCTTGCCCTTTTCTGGCCCTTGGCTGCATCTTGTGCATTGACAGGCACGGCCTTCTCCGGGGCGGCGCCAAAACCTGTCGCTTGTGACGCCTGCTGAGCCCCGTCTTCGCGCTCAGGCTCGGGCATCTTGTAGGTCCCGTCAAGTTTGGCCACGGTGTCGGACTTTGTCTTTGCATATACGATTTGCTAAAACTGCTTCAGCACTTTGACTTGACTAGAAATTTGCGGGAGATAGGCTATACGCACCATGTCCTTTCCGAAAAAGGTGAATCCTTGCAGAGCACGCATGGCCTGCGTTGACGAGTCAATGTCGCGAAAGACTATGTGCGCCTGGCCGCGCATCTTCATGGTCTTGAGCGCTACGATGTCGAGAATGACGCCATAGGTGGCAAATAACATGTACAAGTTCCTCTTCAGGTCGTTTTTCTGTAGCTTGTCGGGAAGATTGCGCACGTATAGGCTGGTTGCTGTAAGTAGGCGAACGCGAGCGCGAGTATGTGGTGGAGCCACGAGCGGGTGCATGAACTTACGTTCTATTTGGGACGCCCTCGCCAGCGGCGGCGGCAGTGCCTGGCGGTCCTCGAGCAGAAGAGGCCATGGTAGGTGCAATGGCAGCTGCGTCGAGCGTTGAGCGGCGGTGATGAGAGAGGTCAAGCTCCCCGCTGAAAACCGCGGCCAAGCCTAAAAAGTTCGGGGACGTGCATCAGCCTCGCCGCCTGCAACTTTGGATCGCCGTCAAGACCAAGAAACCATGCTTACATGAGCCTTGCCCGCTCACTGCTTTTACCTGCACTACAAGAGGAGGAAGAAAACAAAGGGGTATGGAGATGGTGGCGGAGTCGCGCATTTCATGACATTTACTGGGCTACCTATGCCGCTCCTCGACCAGTCCATCTCCCTAAACCATACCTCTCCCACTACACCCAGACTCGCACGGTTTGCCGGCCCAATAACGACCGCGTCATAACTTCACCATGGCATCGCCCGCCGTCCTTAGCCCCCGGCCCAATCCGCCAGGTGCGACAGTGTCCACCGGGAACGCTGCGAGAACACTCGCTCTCCCAAGCCACACCAGCAAGCCCGTCCAGTCGCCCGCCCCGCCAGCGCCAACCTCGATAGCAGGCAATGGCGGCATGGATCTTGCAGAGCAGATGAATGAACGAGTCCGCAGCCAGTTTGTTATCGGCCAAAGGTTAGGAGAGGGTACCTATGCCGTCGTCTACCAAGCTCACTACCGTGACAACCCAAAGCACCTTGTCGCCATCAAGAAGATCAAATACAACGCCGAATATCCCAATGGCATTGCCCCCGATGCCATCCGTGAGATGCAATTCCTTTTCGAAATGTCCCATCCCAACGTCATTAAGCTACACGACGTCTTCTCCACCAAGGAACAGAACCTCTCACTGGTGCTCGAGCATCTCCCACTTGGCGACCTGGAGAAGCTCTGGAAGAACAAAGAAATCACATACACAAAGGCCGACATCAAGGCTTGGATGAACATGTTGTGTCAGGGCATTTGGTTCTGCCACGAGAACTTTGTCCTTCACCGCGATATCAAGGGCAGCAACGCGCTCATTGCCGCGGACGGCACAGTCAAAATAGCTGATTTCGGTCTGGCGCGTAGCTTTGCTGACCCCGGTGTCAAGATGACTACTATGGTCATCACCCGCATGTACCGCCCCTTGGAGCTTCTCTACGGGTGTTCGCATTATGGTGGTACCGCCGACATGTGGAGTATCGGTGTCCTCATGGCAGAGCTGTGCAAACGCGACTGGTTCCTGTACTCGGACACCGACATTCGACAAGTAAGCGTCATATGCGAGAAGTTCGGAACCCCTACCGAGGAGACATGGCCCGGCGTCACTTCACTGCCTTATTACGTGGCGCCCGAGAAGCAGGCTGGACCACAAGGCACTACCGCTTTCAGACAGACGCGCCCGCGTAGCTGGTGGAAACAAGAATTCCCTACCTTGGGAGACGATGGTTGTGACTTCATCAGGGGTCTCTTGACGCTCGATCCACAAAAAAGATACACAGCTCAGAAAGCCCTGGAAGACAAGTGGTGGACCAATGCACCTCGCCCAACCAAAAAGGAAAATCTACCCAAAGAGGGTGGTGGTACGAAGGCCATGGGCGAGGATTTGAAGCGGAGGGGAGGCGAAACCCCTGTCAACGGCCGAGCGGATAAGGTTGCGCGGAAGCTCGATTTTGGCTCCATGGGCTGAGGAGGAAAGTCTATGTTGCTTGTTTAATCGGGCCATTAGTTCTAGAGCTCTGAGAGTAGCGAATTGCTCATCTTGTTCCAAAGCGTGTAGAAGCTCAAATATGGTGTTTTTGATCATTCATGCGTAGACATTCAGGATACGAAATTTTAATTGATCACTAATCTTTCTGAAATCGAACACACACACACACACACATAGATAGATAGATGGTTTGCATATTTTTTATCATAAGATCGTAATGGCATCATGTGCCTTCATTTTGTACCTATCTCACCATGTTCATTCTCCAATTCATATCTCTCCAGCATCGACAATTTTGAATCTGGTCTCCTCACTTGACAAGCTTGCAGACAAGATCACCAGAGTCGACCGAGTCTCCTTCACGAACCGATAAACCGCTAACCTTACCAGAGTGTGGTGCTGAAATGACCATCTCCATTTTCATGGCGCTGAGAATGGCAACAGGGTCACCCTTCTTGACCTCGCTACCATCGTGGACACGGACTTCAACCAAGACACCAGACATGGGCGATCCAATCTGGCTGCTATCTGTGGGATCCGCCTTGGGTCGTGAGACGTTGTCGATGGCTGCATGCTGATCCTCAACGGTGACTGTACGAGTCTCGCCATTCATCTCGTAGAAGACCTCACGAAGACCGGTCTGCTCGGAGAGAGGGCCAATAGCCAGAAGCTTGAGAATGAGGACCTTGCCCTTCTCAAGCTCAACGTGGAACTCCTCGCCAATCTCGGGACGTGCCAAGAAATACCGGGTTGGCAAGACGGAGAGGTCTCCGTACTTGGTGGTCCACTTCTTGTAGTCCTCGAACACCTTAGGGTACATGATATACGACGCAACATCGCACTCTGTAGCATCACCCCACTTCGCCTTGAGCTCAGACTTGACCTTGACAATATCCACAGGGTCGAGGTAGAGACCAGGGCGCTTGTCCATCTTCCTACGTCCACGTAGAGCTTGCGTACGAAGAGGCTCTGGGAAACCACCATAAGGCTGGCCCATCAATCCCTCAAAGAATTCTAGGACTGAAGATGGGAAGTCGAGTTGTTCAGCCTTGGCTAGGACATCATCGTAGGAAAGATTGTTGGAAACCATGAACTGGGCCAGGTCACCGACAACCTTTGACGTGGGAGTAACCTTCACGATATCTCCAAGCAAGTCGTTGGCCTGTTCATAAGCCTTCTTGGTCTGAGCCCACTGCTCACCGAGACCTTGCTGAGCGGCCTGGAAGATGAGGTTTGTAAGCTGACCTCCTGGAATCTCGTGCTCGTAGACTTCAGGGTCGGGACCAGTGAGACCAGCCTCGAAAGGCGAGTACAGGAGACGAAGCTGAGCCCAGTAGGCATCGAGGTTGCGGATCATGTGAGCATCCAGACCAGCATCGAATTCTGTACCTTCCAGAGATGCAAGGATAGCACCGACGCTGGGTTGAGAAGTCATGCCGGACATGCTGTCGATGGCGGCGTCAACAGCATCTGCACCAGCCTCAGCGCAGGCAACCATGGATGCTACACCGGTACCGGCAGAGTCGTGAGTGTGGACGTGAATGGGCAGATCGGGGTACTTTTCGCGGATAGTGCTGACCAACAGGCGAGCAGCTCGAGGCTTGAGTACACCAGCCACTAAAATTTGAAAGTCAGTGCATTTGTCACAGGTATCTTTCGGCGGTCAAAACTTACTGTCCTTGATTCCGAGAATGTGAGCGCCCATCTTGACGATCTTGTCAACAACATTCAGGTAGTACTCCAAATTGTACTTCTTCTTGGGGTTCTGTGGGTTGTGAATTAGCGAGAGTTCCGATGTGTGAGCTGCTGAATATGATGAAAGAAACAATATCAAGGGAATCCCAAGTCCACAATGGCAAGTTTAACGAACATGATGAAGGAAAGAACACCAAGGAGACCCGGAATCGACAATGGCGACTTGAAGGAATATGCCGGGAGAACCAACACCAAGAAGACCCGGAATCGACAGTGGCGATTTCAAGGGAAAGGAAGGCCACGAGCCAGATGGCACTTCTTCGTGGCACGATGGAGGTTGTACTTCGCCCTGGTGCTGGCTGCGTAATCACAGGTGGAGCAATAGAAGCGCTTGCTGGCCTTGTTGAGTGCGTGCTTCGCCTTCTTGACAGGATCCTTGACAGTATTTACTATGCCTTGGACTTTGTTCAAATGCACCTGGAGGGTTTGGTGGTGATGAAGTTGGTTCCCGGCACCGAAGTTGAGTCCGCACGGCTCGCAGTAGAACTTCTTCTCAGCAAGAGCCTTCTCACGCTTCTTCTTCTGGAATTGTGCGTGCCTCACAGGTCCTTTGGTGATGTAATCACGCCGGGAGTTCTTGAGAGAGCGCTTGGCGGCTACGGTGTTGATCTCTTCCAATGTAAGGCCGGCACCGATCCCCCGGATGCCTTCGACCAGGGCACTGTGACTGCAGCAACCACGATAGGGGAGGTTGGACCTATCCCAAGGGCAATTCATGTCGAGACCGAGAACCTTGGCTTTGGGCTTCATAGCCCAGAAGATGTTCGTGAAGCATGACTCCAGTACCATAGTGACGCCCCGGGATTTGTGCTTGCGTGTGCTATCCGGAAGTGGCATCCAGCAGAGCAATCCTTTATGCGTGATCTGAAATCCATAACCGAGAGCTTCCTGGACATGCTTGGGGATCCTCTGACCGTTGTTGTACATCTGGGAGCGACCGGTGACACCATCTTCAGCAGCGGTGCCAGAGCCAATGTACAGTCTTGGACGGCGTCCGGCTTGCTTAAGCACGAGGGCATAGACTGCGAATGTCTTTGTAGTTGCTTCCGGGAGATCCTTGAAGAACTGAATAGAGGGGGGCGGGCAAACCGAGCTGCTCAGTTACACCCGGAGCGACTGAGATGACTGTACCGTCACAAAACTTGTACCATGCATCCTCATCCGGGAAGATGGTGTCGAAGACGGGATTCTTCGCCAGCTTGTTGGTAGCGGCAAGATGGTTCCAGGCTATCTCAGCAATGGGCAAACTGAGGTTTGGCTTGGAGACACTCATGGTTGTCATGACCGAAATCGACAATGGCGACTTGCAGGATTTCAGATGATGGCAATCGAGAATGTCAATTGTCCAGACACTCCCGGATGATGGAAATTGCTAGTGACGACCACAACAGGCACTCCCGGATGATGGGGCTCGCTTGACGGCAATCAGCATGGACATCCGGATGGTGGGGATCGCCAATGGCGATGAGTACATACCTGGCTAATGAAGCTTGCCAATGGCAATGGTGCGGGCAGGCTCAGATGGCAGGCGACGATGAGCGGGACACTGTCCGATGGTGATGCTACCAGCTTGTGACGGAAAAAGAGGAATGCAGTGGAAGAAAGCTCAACGAGCGGGGAGAAATTTGAGTGCCCACAAACATCGTGTGCCTTCCCTCAGTGTCTGGGAAAGAGCTCCAGGCTGTCAGGCTCACGCCCGCACCTCGAAAGGAGGAACACCCGCACCGGGAATGAGGAACGCCTGCACTGGGAAGACAGGAACACCTGCACTGGGAAGAGAGGAACGCCCACACACAATGCCAAAATAATTCCAAGGAAGAAAAAAAACTACGAATAACAGAAAATCGCAGAAAGGAAGAAAAGGAAATAAAACTCACAAGGAGGTCGCCGCTTATACACACGGTCGCTTCAGCAACACCGCCAGCTTTGATAACAGCCTTGACGCCGACCTCGAGTTGGTCGACATCGTTGAGGGCATCGAAGACACGGAAGATATCGACACCGTTCTTCTTGGCCTGCTCGACGAAATGGAAGATGGCATTGTCGGGCAGGGAAGAGTAGGCAACACCGTTGGCGCCACGGAGAAGCATCTGGAAAGGAATGTTGGGCACGAGCTTCCTCATCTTGCGGAGCCTGTCCCATGGGTCTTCGTAAAGGAAGCGCATGGCAACATCGAAGGTAGCACCACCCCAGCATTCGAGAGCCCAAGCATTGGAGTAGGCGTGGCTAGTCTCCTTGGCAATGTTGAGAAGGTCGACTGTTCGCACGCGAGTAGCAAGGAGCGACTGGTGAGCATCACGCCATGTTGTGTCCATGATCAGGCAGCCCTTGTTAGCACGTACAGCCTTTGCGAAACCCTCAGGTCCTTCCTTGAGGATGACGTTCCTCCAACCCTCGGTGCAGGGAGCAGATGTGTCAATTTTCTTGCCGGTGTGGTCGTGAATGGCTGGAATGGGAATGACACCCTTGAATTTGGGTTCGCCAATCTGTCCCTTGATCTGACTACCGTTAACGGCGAGGTCACCCAAGTAGGCAAGCAGCTTTTGGGCACGGTTTTGGGAGCCGATCAGATCGAAGAGAGCTGGGGTGTCGTCAATGAAGGTGGTCCAGCACTGGCCATCGACGAAGGTAGGGTGTGTGAGAAGCTTGATCAAGAAAGGGATGTTGGTCTTGACGCCACGAATGCGGAACTCGACCAGTGCACGCAGCATCTTACGGCGCACAATTTCATATGTGGAACCACGGCAGGAGCACTTGACCAACATAGAGTCGTAGTGAGGAGTGATGATGGCACCGGCAAATCCGTTACCACCGTCGAGACGCACGCCGTTGCCACCAGCAGAGCGGTATACTTCGATCTTGCCAGTGTCAGGAGCAAAGTTCTGAGCGGGGTCTTCTGTGGTGATACGGCATTGGAATGCAAAACCGCGAGTGGAGATGTGATCTTGCGTTAAGCCCAGCTGCTCCAGAGAGGCGCCTGCGGCAATCTGAATCTGTGCAGCAACAATGTCGATACCAGTGACTTCTTCAGTAATCGTGTGCTCGACTTGGATGCGGGGGTTGATTTCGATGAAGTAGTAGCGGTTTTGCTGATCGACCAGGAATTCAGCCGTACCCGCGTTCCTGTACTTGACGCTCTGTGCCAGCCTGACGGCGTCGGCAAGAATGGCATCGCGAGTCTCGATGGGGAGGTCCTTGGCAGGGGCAATCTCTACGACCTTTTGGTGGCGACGCTGGACACTGCAGTCACGCTCGTAGAGATGAACGACATTGCCCTGGTTGTCACCGAGGAGCTGGACCTCAATGTGCTTGGGCTTGTCAAGGAAGCGCTCAATGAAGACGGTGCCGTTACCGAAGGCCGATTTAGCCTCGGAGGTTGCACGCTCAAACGAGTCCTTGAGCTGTGACTGCTCGCGCACTACACGCATACCACGACCACCGCCACCGAAAGCGGCCTTGATGATGATGGGAAAGCCATATTCGTCGGTAAAAGCCTTGGCGTCCTCGAACCTGTCGACGGGGCCAGGGGTACCTGGTACAACAGGGACGTTGCACTTAATGGCAAGCTTTCGCGCAGAGACCTTGTCGCCGAGGGCGTCGATGGTATCGGGAGAGGGGCCTACGAACTAAAAGCAAATATCGTTAGCGCGGGGGTAACGGGAGAAAAAAATAATAATCAGTGCGTGACGGTGGTGGTGGTGGTATTGGTGGTGGTGGAAAATGGTAATGCGGGTGCAGGCACCGAGGATCGGCGCCGGGCAGGTGGGTGATCGGCCCCGCCTCTGCTCAACCGCGCGCGGGCGATAGGCATGTGCAAGCCCCTCCACGCAATTTCGTCATCGTGTAAACAAAAAGGTAAGACTCACAATCAGGCCGGCCTTTTCGACATTGCGAGCGAATTCAGCATTCTCTGATAAGAAGCCGTAGCCCGGGTGGATCATGTTGACATTGTGCTCGACGGCAATCTTGATAATCTCGTCGCCGGCCAGGTAGGCTCCGACGGGTGTGTACTGGCCGCGGGCGCCGATCTCGTAGGCCTCGTCGGCCTTTTGCCTGTGCATGCTGAGGCGGTCCTCGTGACTGTAGACGGCTACTGTGTGCAGCGACAGCTCGTGGGCGGTACGGAAGATGCGGATGGGGATCTCGCCTCGGTTGGCCACGAGCAGCTTCTTCAGCTGCATGATGGAGCTGCTTGCTCGCAGCTTGTGGTGCACCGAGTTGCGGTGGGGGTGGTGCTCGCCATGGTCCTCGTCAAAGTCATTGTCGTCAATGGCCGAAGAGTTGGCCGGGTCAGCCTGGAGCGCCGACATGGTGACGGACGACTGTGTGTATGTGGAATTGGAGGGAGCAAGGGAAGCTCGACGAGACGGCTAGACGGCGAGACGTCGAGGAGACGACGAGAGAGGGGGACGACAAAGAAGAGAAGGACAGGGGCGGGGACAAGATGAAGGAGGAGGGAAGGGAGGGGAAGGCGAGGTCTGAGAAGAATGGAGCAGCGTGGCTCGAGGGCCAATTTATCAAGACAGCGTATTTGGTGCAGCGGCAGCGTCGAGTGACTGGAGCAGCAACGCAAGCCTAGCGCCGAAACAGCTACAAACAGCCAAGCCGAGAAGGACGTGGACTCGATGGACTCAATCGACTCAATCGACTCAATGGGCTCAACCCAAGCGTGACGGTCATGGCGGGCGGCATGCCGCGCCCTGGCCATAGCTTCACCGGGCGCGGGGGAGATAACGTGCAAATCGAGGGGCAGTTGGCCGACGCAGCTAGACCCCACCCAGTTGGCGTTTCGATTGCGTACACTACGCCGCCCATTATGCCTTGTCAAACCCTCCCCAAACGCGTTTCGCCCTCGTCTTCCTCGCCCTCGTCGTCCTCCCCACGCCGCATCGGACACATGCACCCACGCCGCCGCCTCACACCCGTCTGGTTTGGTGGCTTTTGCTGCGTCTCTCCTTCACCGCCGCCAGCCGCCGCTCGCCTCGCCTCTCCCACTCCTCCCTCCATCCACTCCCCATCGGACCAAGCTCGGAGTCGCGGAGAAAAAAGACCCCCCATTCACACGGGCGCTTTTCTTCGGCTTCGATGCCTCGGCCAACCTTCGTCAACCTCGACCCATCTACGTATAAACCTTCCCCCTCTTTCCGGTCTGCCCCTCTCTCCCATCTCGTTCCAATTTATCTTTTTCGGACTCATCGGTTGCTGCTGTGGTTCCGCGCCTTGGCTCCGGTCTTTGCTGCTCGATACCTCCATAAAACCAATTGTACTTCTGGCCTCAGTCTGGTCCCATGAATCGCTTTTGGAAACCTTAACCGTACAACTCCGCTTGGCATGCCCGTCTTTGATACAACTGCAGTAATGCCCACCCTCCACGTGCTGCCCTGCCTTGAACTCTCAGCAAAGCCAAATCAGCACAAGAAAAAAAAGTGGACCACCCAAGCGCCACGCATTCCACATGGGTAAACATAGTAGACTCCAAAACAGCTTTGTGACTGCAATGTGATTTGCCAAGAACTACCGCCTATCTGCGCTTGTACCATATCCATTTTACATGCAAAGCCAAGACTGTTTCAGCAGTGGCTAACAAAAAAAAGTTCGTCCTAGTGGGGCAACGACAGGGGTCTTGGCTATCAGCACCACCTTTGGTACATGCACACTATTCTTCAACCGCCCAGGCTCCTTCTTAGGGTCGACCTCGTCCACGCCGGTGCGTTCCATGTCCAGTACCATGGCGGCAAATATTCAACTACAGTGTGATCAGTTCCGGCCCCACTTGGCATGTGGCAGAACTCGAGTGAGCGCGTTATCAAGCTCGTCCACGGCCGTGTTGCCTGTTTCATCTTCTCAGCAGTCAAGGCATCCAACAAGCTGATGCAGAAAGTCCTTGAACTGGTCTGCCCTGATGTCCCTTGGCCAAATCGTCCTGGCCGATGTTTTTTTTGGAAACAATGATTGTTGTATTACAATCAGGTATCAACATCATACCATACTTGTAGACTTGTGCCTATAGCTGCTTTGCAATAATCAACGACATTTATACCTTTGTGACACGCAACAAACTTTTGCTCACAATGTTCCCATGGCAATCAACGCGTTGCCAGACCATAGATGCTAATTAAGTCTAATGGCTTTCTTCTCACCAGGAGTAGCCTTCCCAACAGCGACGCCAAGACCTAAATGAGGTCACCCATTCTTGCTTACCGTTGTTACCATTCCCTGACTGTATCTATCCGGTTTGCCACTTGTCCTACCACCACGCTCCATCAAGTGTGGGGTATCTTCAAACAACACAGCTAGACATGTTGCAGTAAGACGCCTTTACTGTGCCTTTGCGAGCTTCGACTTGCTAGAAGCAAGAGCACCGGCAAGACTGAATTGAGTCTTGATACCGTCAATGCGGTGGACAGCGTTGAGGTTCTTGACACAAGTGATTTGGTAGCACGTGGCACTGCCCTGACGGGAAGTAATGGTGGAATAGGCGAGGAAGTATTCCCAGATCTAACCAGCCGTTAGTCACTATCGATCATTCGAAAAGAAAATAAGAGTAAACATGGAAAAACTCACCTTGAACCAGCGGACACCATACTTGGCAATGACCTTGTCCTTGTTGGCGAGCCAGTTGCGGTACCACCTCCAAAGAGTCGCAGAGTAATGCACACCAATCGTGTCAACCATCTTCACCTCAAACCCAGCACCCTCGAGGGTGTCAATGACGAAACCGAGAGGAGTCGACGCGTCAGCGCCAGGAAAGATGTACTTGTTCATAAACAGACCCCAGGTGAAGTCTTCAAATTGCCAAGCTTTGCGGAGACCAGCAATCTGAAGGAAGAAGACACCATCGTCCTCGAGCATGTCGTAGACCTGACGGAAGAAAGCACCCAAGTGACGGACACCCACATGCTCGGCCATCTCAAGACAGGTGATCTTGTTGTAGCCACCAGACGGAACGGGAATCTCGCGGTAGTCCATGCACAGAATTTTGGACTGTTCAGCCTCAATACCAGCCTTCCTGAGACCGTTGTTGCCCCAGGCAGTCTGGTTACGGCCAAGCGTGATACCAGTGACCTTTGCGCCATAGTTTACCGAAGCGAACTTTGTGAGCGTGCCCCATCCACAGCCAATGTCGAGCATCTGCTCGCCCTGCTGCAGATCAATCTTCTCACAGACGACAGACATCTTGTTGTCCTGCAGTTGTTCCAAGCTCTCTTCCTTGTTGATATCAGAGATGATGCCAGACGTGTAGATCATGCGGGGACCGAGGAACCAGCCGTAGAAGTCATCACCACGGTCATAGTGGTCGCGAACTTGTTCTTCGTCTGCATTCCAGTCAGTACATGCTGTCATTGGAACTTTACGCGAGGCTTACCTTGAGACTTGGAGTGGACAATCATCTCGGGAATCATTCCAAAGAGGAAGTGCTTGATCAATCCGAGGGTAAAGCGGGGCTTGGACCAGTCGTGGCGCCATTCGAGAATTTCAAGCATATCGCCGTTGAGTTCAATATCGCCATCAAAGTACTTTTCCTGGAAAGTCTCGAGAGGAATCTGCTTCTTGCCATAGTAGGCGTCGCGGTCCTCGGCCTTGTTGAACTTGAGGTAGTGTTCAATGGGCTTGCCAGGAAGCTTGGCCTTTTCGTTCTTGCGAGGAGCGAATTCAGAGGTAAGCCACCAAAAGGGGCCGAGAATGGGAAGGCACAGGACAATGGCGAGGAAGAGCCATGTCTTGAAGCCCATACCCCAGCTCCAGGTGATGTAGCCGGGCACGCCTACGAGCAGCGAGATGAGGACATAGTTGTTGAACGAGTCGCGACCGGAGCCTTCTGCAGGGCAAGGGGCGTTTGCAATGGTCGGATACTGTATGTTGACAAGTGTCAGCTCCGTATCTCTTCGAGTCGTGGCTCAATGGTTGGCGGGGTTATCGTCTGAATGTCCCTGGGAGACCTTACCGAAGTCGTCTTGACGCCACAGTCGAACGCGGGCGTCGTGGGGGAGGGCGCAGGAGGTGTTTCCACCCACTCGAACAATTCCTCGGAAGTATTGCTGCTCATCTTGCCTGACGCGGAGCAATTTTGCAGGATGAAAGAAGACGTGTCGTGAATGATTCCTTTTAACGGCGGCGGTGAACTAACGGTACCTAAGCGAGGGAGAGACGCGGGGGGTTACGACGAGCCCCTGCAGGGTGGATAAAGGAGCACTAACTTCAAACAACAATTGAACAGCACATGCCAGCGCTCACCGATACATATGTCCTTTGCTATAGCAACAAACCCTCTGTTTTTATGCGGGTATGCACAGCTATGCAGACGATAAAAAAGAAATAGAGGCCACATTGCAGCCTATAACCAAGTGCGTCCCGCGTGCACTACCATGTGCCCAGAAGATAAGGGCCTACGCCAGAACCCGCCAAGCCCAGTATGGAATAGCAAAGACTGGAACCGCTCAAGACACGTCTGCCGACATCTTCTCTCTGACAAAGTCCATCTGCTCCTTGGTCACGCCAGCGTGGTCGAGGTATTGCTCGATGCCGCCGTACTTATCTTGGATATGCAAGCATACGCTTGACACCAGGTCTGGGGGGCACAAGGCAAACTGTCGGGACAAGCCAATTGCACTAATTTCGTGCAACCTCTCTTCCATCTCGGATGCAAGTTCTGACTCGGACACTTCATAGTCCCTTTCCACCACATCTAGATTGACTTTGAGGAGCAGCAGAATGAGTACAACGACTAAACCAGTCCTGTCCTTTCCTTGAGTGCAGTGCACCAGCAGCGGCCAACTCTCAGGCTGGCCAAGAACGCGAAAGACTTGGGCAACCTCGTTTGTGCAGACATCTAGGGATTGTGTGGCTAGCCCAACAAGGCCCATGTCTTCCATGTGCGGAGCGAGAATTCTGATGGCGTCTGTGCGATAGCCCAGAATCATGAGGCCGATCAGCCTGAAAAACTCGAGCCAGGTCAGCTTGGAGACGAGCATGCGCGAGAAGGCAGATCCGTTGAAGTTGATTTGGTGATAATTGATGCCGGGGATCTTGATTGGTTCTGCCGCATGGTCGGCGGTCGTGGGCACTGCGGCCGACGCGTGGACCCTGGCCCCGTGCTTCTGGGCCTGTTGGATGTGCTCGGTTTTTGTGCGCAGGTCAATAATGGCTTTGATGCCAAAGTCTTTGACCAGTCTTTGCCTGTCTAGAAAAGAAGCCTCATCTTTGGCCGTAAATGTTGGTGTTATTATTCTTGTTCTTATTGTTATACCAGGCAGTTTGCAGGCAGGGCTGACGTACCGGGCCGAGCACTGCGGTACAGCAAGCCGGTCTTGAGGTTACTGGGACGAGATCAGCGAGTGTTATAATGCCCGTCAACTGACTGTCCATGGCGTACCTTGTGCCCGAGCTATCGTTGCAAAACTGGCCAACATCGCGAAAGTTGGCGACACTTTGAAGTGGGCTGTGAGGTTCTGTCATGGTTCAAGCCTGCAACGACTGTTGAGTTACAGCAACAAGGTAATAGTAGGAGATTTTGTTGCAACCATGTTGGAGTTTAGGGCCGGAGTGACGTAGCAAAAGGTCACACTAGCCGCGGCGGACACCAGGCCTCAACCTTATCCGGAGCAGATGTACACATCTGTACATACATGTACTTGGTACACACGGCGTGTCTAGTTTACTGTCCTACAGGCTGGCGTATTCTCAGTGCCTGGAGGCAGTCTGGGGACTGCTTTCGGGACTGCTGGCGAAGGCACAGATGGGGCCCCCTATGTTGCCGGGCACAACAGGCATATCGGATGTACGCAAGGATGTGACGGACGGGATGGGGTACATTGGCATCTTGATCTCGTCCCAGTCCCTGCAAGCAAGTCAATCATTCAGAAAGAGCCCATGGCCAGGCCTTTTTGGGTGAGCCCAACGCCTGTTTACCACGTCGACCATGCCCAGAGCGGCATGGCGGATGTGCCATGCTGCGGCGATCCTCCACGCCTGCCATGACATCATTCGTGTCTTCATCGTCATTCAGCTATGCTACCGCGCCACGTCCTGCTATCGTCGCCGGCGGCTGCGCTGGCTTCCGACTGATTCCTCGCATCATATATGTATCGGTCGTCTACATGCCATTGCGCCGTCGGACGATCGTGACATTGTATCATCGCGCTATCTTGACCATTGGTCCTCCATCTCAACACACGCTCGTACAATGGCAGCCCCTGCGCCAGAAAGCAGACCCTTGACAAGAAGCGAGGCCATGGCTCCACTCCACTCTTCTACCGAGACCAGCATGCTGTGCCCTGATCCATCAGCACATCATCATGCAAACAACAGCACTCTGCAGAACCAGGCTTCAACTGCCGCCCTCTACTCCCACAACCCGACCAGCCCAGCCAAAGCCAAAGCCAACGGGTCACCGACCACCAACCCGCTCGGAGCCGACGGCAAGTTGTCTTCTGCAAGTGAGTACGCCATGCTGCCATTGTCATCACTTCACAGCCTCATCGATGTCTCCAGGCGCTGCCGCTAGCCTGAAATACGCAAAGGCTCAGGACCTCCCCAGCTATCCCGTCGTGGGCATTGACGCAAGGTCCTCTGCCGGGGCTGCTGCTCTGCTGGCCAACCAGAACAAGAAGAGTCCAGAGTGGTGGAAGCCAGAACAGTCTTCGGCAGCTGGCAAGGCCGCCTTGCTCGCAAACAGCTACAAAATGACTCCCTTGTGGCAACCAGAAGCTAGTGCAGCAGGCTCAAAGGCAGCCATTCTTGCCCATCGAGACGGAGGCAAGCTGAATCTATGGCAACCTCAGGCCAGCACCGAAGGCCACTCTGCTGCCATGCTTGCCATGAAAAAAAAGGAACTTGACTCACCCGCCGATTCCAGATACCGTAACCATGGCCAGAGCCATGCCTCTACTGCTGCAACCGATGCACATTCTGCGTCACAACGTCAACGTGCTAGGTCAAACCCGCCGCCTTTACCCTTGTACCCAGACTCAGAGAACTCAGCCAAGAACGCCTTGGGTGCAGCAACACTGGCCCACAGCGCCTCTACACGTGCCAGACCTCAAGCCAATACTGCAGTCCCTATTGACTCGAATTGCCTGCAAAATGGCGCCATGGAAGCAGCCCGGATTCAGCATGCAAAGAGCATATCACGAGATATGTACGGTAGTGCTCCGCCTGTCGCCATCGAAACAGACGAAAAGAAGCACAATGCTGCTCTCCGCGCTTCTGCTATTTCCATGGCAAAGAAGATGTACAATGTGCAAGAGAACCAACGCATGGAAGCCGAGCTTGCCCCATCAGTTGCACGCACGGGAGCGACTACAGCCCAAGGGCAGCAATTAGGTATGGCTAATGGTGATATCAAGCAACAGGCACTACGCTACATCGGCATTCAGGAAGCCGCTCAAAAACTTGCTCAAGAAAGGCTGGCAAAGATAGGTTATGACGAAAACGCAGCTTATCGAAGCTACTATGGATACGACGAACCTATTCGCTCAAAGCTTTCCTTGCGCCGCGGACGCAACCGTGCACACAGTGCTTCAGAAGCTGCGCCTCTTGACACCTCGGACTCTGATGAAGACGACTTCCGTTCGAGGCGCATTCGGTCCCAAATGGAGCAGTTCAGCAAACAACTAGCCGATGTAGATGCTAAGAAACGTGAGAATGACCGCAAATTACTGCTTGCCGCTGCACAGCGCAAGGTCCAGGCACAAATGCAGGGCATAGACAAGAAGATTTATGACGAAACTGGTAGGATGTCGTCCTCCATGATAGACGATTGGGACGAAAAGGCACGACAACGTGCAGTGGCCAACTCCGAAGCTCGGATGGAGAATCATGGCAGAATCCACATTGGCAACGGCAAGTGGATGGACCAAGGAGACATTGACGCTATCGCCCAGGCAAGAATCCAGCCTACTCTTGATGAAATTACCGAGAAGACTGCGAAACGTCGGGCTGAAGAAGAAGAACGACGACTAGATATGGAGTACGAGAAGCGCCGTATTAACACTGAGAAGGAACGGGCCGATGAGATCAAAGCGGAAGAAAAACAATTCAGAGGTACGCTTCTGTCATTGCACAGCTGGCCACTTTCGCTAATTTTCGACAGATGAAGAGAAGAGAGCCGCTAAGGCACGGGCTGCTGAAGAGAAGCTGGCAGCAAAACAGGAAAAAGAGGCAGAAAAAGCAAGAAAAGCAGAAGCGAAGCGTTTGTCAAAGGAAGAGCGTCGTAAATCAAAGGAGATATCAACTGCAGAAGGAGACCCTGCTATACGCGACAATGACGATTTGTACCAGGATCCGACACCCTCTGCTGATGCACAGCTTGCTACCGGACACGACTCTGTTGATCCATCATCACTCAATTCGCATGAATCGTCAAAGGGGTTGAAGTCATTTTTGACCAAGTTGAAGCGCCACTCCAGGCATTTACCTGCAAATGACGTCAAAGATGGCGCCACGGAGAAGAACACTGGGTTTGTTGGCGGCGCGAATCTCCGAAACTCAACCTCGCAGACTCAATCTTCAGAGAGAGCCAGCCAGCCTAACCGAGATTCAATAGATAGCTACGTCTCGGCGGAAGCAAAAGAACCAACCGACTTGAACCATGCAGAACCTTTGTATGTCCCACATGTCGGCTACGTCCATAAAGACCACCTCTCAGAAGTCTCCTCTTTATCCAGTGACAAGAGTGAGCTCAGCACAGCAAGAGGCAGGCCGACGGAGAGAGTGGTTAGCGGAGAAACTGTGGCATCTGGAGGTGAAAGCTTCGAGGAAGCAAGAGATTATTTCGATGAAAATCTTGCTCCTTCACCAGCTTTTATTTCTGAGACTGATGAAATGAGAAAGGCAAATGCCAATCGAGAGTCAAAATTCCAAGAGGTGGGCCTGTAGGTAGGTCAGCCAAAGTATTTTTGTTTGCTGGAGTTTAATGTGAATATGATTGTACAACGGCCTTGTAGTCGTCGTTTCCTGGAACGGTCACCAAACATCTTTTGGAGATTGTAGATTAATGTGTATTGTTTGGTTTACAGTTTCTTTACGTAAAACATATGGGGTTTGAATTTCATGAAACAGTTCATTCCCTTCGTCGGCTCGCAGTGCATTGGACGTCTTTTAGACAGCGTTATGGTTAATGGAGTGGTAGAGGGGCAATTTCATCAAAAGAAAAGAAATTGATCTCAAAAGTAGATGGCTGAGAGTTGCTTTTTTCTCTCGGTAGTACCAGGGAGCACCCCCAACGCAGCTTTGCGCATTGCACTTGAGCACAATTTTTTAGAATTTGCTCCCGTTATGACAACTCAGACTTCTATAGTTACCTGAGTGCTCTTAAGAGATAGAATTAGAGATAATAGGAGCGAACAGGTAAAAGCGCCCTTCACCTTCACTTTCAACCTACGATTCTGAAATGGACTAATTGATGGGTGGGTCACAGTGGCAGACGTCACTGGAAGCTGTATCCTTGGACTTACCGGATTGGGTGCTTACCTCATCACGGATAGGGCGATCCAGCGTATGTGGAAACAACACGAGCTCCTTTCTCGAAAAGCATCACCTACCCCAGCCTCCACCCCGCCTTAAACACCCGTCTCTCATTTGCTATTGCGCGATTTCGGAGTTGTGCATCTGGGTCTACTTCTTCTCCTTCTTCTTCTTCCCGATACCCGATTCTTGCGCGCTCACTCACTCCGGTGAGCTCGGAGCTGTACTGTCGCAAACATGGCCCAGCGACAGGTTCCATTGCACGTCACACAGCCGACGCTGGTATGATTCCAATTGCAAAAGTAGTTTGTATCATTCTCAAAGCTAACGATTGGCAGCTCACGAACCTGAACATCCTCGTACGTTGGCTCAGTGCCTAGTTCACGGCAGTAAAGTCAGTAGTGCAGAACGCTAACAGGAACTATAGCCGGCGTCGATATCATGGCAAAACTGCGTATGTAGCTCCTCAAGAAGCACAAGGCAAAGTGAGAATGCTAATTCAATGTCCAGACACTCGAGTCCGACAAGTATGTTTGTGTGCGCCAGGTCAACAATGAAGCCAACGCACCCGCCGAGACCGTCATCATCGACCTCAAGAACACGAACAATATCATTCGGAGACCGATTCGCGCTGATAGCGCCATCATGCACTTGACTGAGCCCATCATAGCTCTCAAGGCACAAGGCCGGACATTGCAGCTGTTCAACCTCGAGACCAAGGAGCGTCTGCAAACCTACAGCCATCAAGAGGACATTCAGTTTTGGAGGTGGATTAGCCAGACAACTCTTGCGCTTGTCAGCACAAAAGCTGTGTACCACTGGGATGTCCTCGACTCAAAGAATGCTGTTGCGCCGCGTAAGATCTTCGACCGACAAGAGCAGCTCGAGGTATGTACAATTGCGTAGGTATTGCTGCTCGTGTCTAATCTGATATATAGAACAACCAAATCATCAACTACGTTACCAATGATGATGAAAGCTGGTCTTGCTTGGTAGGTATTACCTCCAATCCTGCTGGTGGCATCCGCGGCAACATGCAACTCTTCTCAAAGGCAAGAAACGTGAGCCAGCCTCTGGAGGGTCATGCCGCCACCTTCGGAACCCTGCGCCTTGATGGTGCATCGAGCGACACCAAGATCTTTGCTTTTGCGGTCAAGTCGTCCTCTGGGGAGGCCAAGATCAATATCGTCGAGGTTGACCACAATGCCGCGAACCCAGCCTTCCCGAAGCGCCTCATCCCAATCCACTGGCCCGCCGAGGGTACTGGCGACTTTCCGCTGGGCATTCACATCGCACACAAATATGGCATTTTAATCGTAATCACGAAATTTGGTTTCATTCACCTCCACGACCTTGAGACTGGCACGGCGCTTTTCCTGAACAGGATATCCGAAGAAACAGTCTTTACCACCGCTCGTGATGACGAAGGCACTGGTGTAGTTGTCATCAACAAGAGGGGACAAGTACTTCACACTACGATTCGCGAAGACACTCTGATCCCGTACATCATGGAGAACCCTGCATGTGCTGAGATTGCCTACAAGTTGGCATCGAAGGGTGGGCTTCCAGGCGCAGATCAGCTCTATTCGCAGCGATTCGAGACACTCATGTCCCAAGGCAACTATGCCGAGGCAGCCAAGGTCGCCGCCAACTCGCCTAGGGGTTTCCTTCGTACAATGAACACGATCAATAGGCTACGACAAGTTCCCAGCCAGCCCGGTCAAATCACGACGCTTTTGCAATATTTTGGTCAGTTGCTGGACAAGGGCGGCTTGAACAAGGAGGAAACTCTTGAGCTAGCTCGACCTGTTTTTGCCCAGGGCCGTAAACATCTCATCGAAAAATGGCAGAAGGAGGGCAAGCTTCACTGCTCCGAAGAGCTTGGTGATCTTGCCAAACCACACGATCTGAATCTCGCTCTCGTCATTTACAAGGAGGCAAATGTACCTCAGAAGGTTGTCGCTGCATTAGCAGAACTTGGTCACTACGACCTCATTCTTCAGTACTGTTCGAGCGTCGGGTATACGCCAGACTACAATGTCCTGCTTCAACACGTAATGCGCGTGAATCCTGACAAAGGCAGTGAGTTTGCGTCCCAGCTGGCGAAGAATGAGGGCGGTCCGCTCATCAGCATCGACCGCGTTGTGGACATCTTTCAGTCTCAAGGCATGGTTCAGCAGGCTACCGCCTTCCTGTTGGATGTTCTTTCCAATGATTTGCCCGAAGAAGGACATATGCAGACTAAGCTTCTGGAAATGAACCTCCTCAATGCACCTCAGGTTGCGGATGCTATCTTGGGCAATGAGATGTTCCACCACTACGACAAGGCCCGCATTGCCCAGCTCTGCGAGAATGCTGGCTTGCTCACTCGGGCTCTAGAGCACAATGACGACCCAGCGGCTATCAAGCGCATCATTGTTCAAACCGATAAGCTGCCCGAAGAGTGGTTGATCAACTATTTTGGTCAATTGACGGTAGAACTTTCCCTCGAGTGTTTGGATGTTATGCTCACAACGAACATCCGCCAAAATTTGCAAGCCGTCATTCGCATAGCCCAAAAGTACTCTGACCTACTAGGCGCCACTCGTATTATCGATCTCTTGGAGAAGCACCGCACTGCCGAGGGCCTCTACTTTTTTCTCGGCTCCATTGTCAACGTGAGCGAGGATCCTGATGTTCACTTCAAATACATCGAGGCTGCAACTACCATGGGCCAGCTCAACGAGGTTGAGCGCATCTGTCGCGAGAGTAGTAAGTACCTCCTGGCAAATACGATAGCGTTTCTGCGCAGCATAACACTGACCTCAATCTAGATTACCTGAACGGCGAAAAGGCAAAGAACTTCTTGAAGGAGGCCAACTTGACCGAACAACTACCTCTCATTATTGTCTGTGACCGCTTTAACTTTGTACACGACTTGGTTCTTCACCTTTACAAGAAGCAGCAGTTCAAGTCCATTGAAGTCTACGTTCAGCGCGTTAACCCGGCCCGTACCCCGGCGGTCATCGGCGGTCTCCTCGACGTGGACTGTGATGAAAGCATCATCAAAGGCTTGCTAGCTTCCGTCACACCATCGTCCATCCCTATTGACGAGTTGGTCGCTGAGGTTGAGTCGCGCAATCGTCTCAAGCTACTTCTGCCGTTTTTGGAACAAACTCTGGCAAGCGGAAACCAACAGCAAGCAGTCTACAATGCATTAGCCAAGATCTACATTGACAGCAACAACAACCCTGAGAAATTCTTGCAAGAGAACGACCAGTACGATACTCTCGTTGTCGGAAAGTACTGTGAGAAGCGTGACCCCAACCTCGCCGCGATCTGCTATACCAAAGGTCAGAATGATTTGGAGTTGGTCAACATCACAAACGAGAACGCCATGTACAAGGCTCAGGCTCGCTACTTGCTCGAGAGGGCTGACTCCGAGATTTGGGATTACGTTCTGAGGTAAGCGCATCTGTTGCTTTGTGCTAAATACTTTGATGTAGCTAACATAATATCAGTCCCAATAACATGCATCGTCGATCACTTGTCGATCAGGTTATCTCGTCAGCAGTTCCCTCCTCTACTGATCCAGACAAGGTCTCCGTTGCTGTCAAGGCTTTCATCACTGGTGACATGCCTGCGGAACTGATTGAGCTGCTGGAGAAGATCATTCTCGAGCCTTCGACTTTCAGCGACAATCCTTCCCTACAGAACTTGCTGATGCTCACCGCCTGCAAGTCTGACCGTGGCAGGGTCATGAATTACATCGAGCAACTTGATCAATACACTCCTGAAGACATTGCACAGCAATGTATCGAGGTTGGTATGTTCGACGAGGCTTTTGAGATTTACAAGAAGCACGAGAATCATGTCGAGGCTGCCAACGTGCTCATTGAGCACATCGTCAGCATTGACAGAGCTCAGGAGTACGCGGACCGTGTCGACCTACCTCAGGTATGGAGTAGGGTTGCAAAGGCTCAGCTGGACGGTCTTCGTGTTTCAGACTCAATCGAATCCTACATCCGTGCCGAAGACCCATCCAACTTTTTGGAAGTCATCGAAATTGCTACCCATGCTGGCAAGGACGAAGATCTCATCAAGTTCCTGAGGATGGCTCGAAAGACACTTCGCGAAGTCCCCATCGATACCGCTCTAGCTTTCTGCTTTGCTCGAACGAACCAGCTTTCAGAGCTCGAAGATTTCTTGCGCGGAACCAATGTCACTAACGCTGAAGAGTCCGGAGACAAGGCCTATGAAGAGGGCTACTACGAGGCTGCCAAGATCTTCTACACCAGCATCTCCAACTGGGCTAAGCTTGCTACAACGCTCGTCCACCTTGAAGACTACCAGGGTGCTGTAGAGTGTGCCAGGAAGGCGAACTCGATCAAGACATGGAAGCAGGTCCACGAGGCCTGTGTCGCCAAGAAGGAATTCCGCCTAGGTCAAATTTGCGCACTTAACCTCGTGGTACACGCAGAGGAACTAAACGACCTCGTTAAGCAATATGAACGTAACGGATATTTTGAAGAGTTGATCAGCCTTCTCGAAGCCGGTTTGGGACTTGGTAAGTCTAATGCTTCCTTTTTCTTCAGGCGTATCACCAATTTTCTTCGCTATATGGTTATCTTCCTTCCCGTTTTCCCCCCTGTTCTGTCACCCCTCTATCATGTGGCTGTATTTGCCACAGCTATTCCACCCATCAAGGTCTTACATGGGAAACACGCCTATATGTACCCCCAAGATAAAAGCCACAGTTTCGAGAGCATGGCTTGCTCAAACCGACGAGACTGATTGCTCTCTTGGGACGCCTCTGGAATCCCCATTTCTTCGGGCAGCCCACTCGACTTTATTCATGACGTTGAAAGTACTGTCAGCCGCTAATGCATTTCACAGAACGAGCACACATGGGTATGTTCACCGCCCTCGGAGAGGCTCTTGCCAAATACAAGCCGGAGCTCTTGATGGAACATCTCCGTCTCTTCTGGGCTAGGATCAACATCCCCAAGCTCCTGAAGGCATGTGAAGAAGGGCACTTCTGGAGTAAGTTTCATCCTTTTTTGGAGCTCGAGCTGTGCTAATATCTTCCTAGACGAACTCGTTTTCCTCTACCAGGTGTACTCGGAGCCCGACAATGCTGCTCTTGCCATGATGGAACGAGCTGCCGACGCTTGGGAGCACCAAGCGTTCAAAGATACAATTGTCAAGGCTACCAACAGTGAAATCCTCTATCGTGGTATCGGCTTCTACTTGGAGGAGCATCCAACCCTTCTGACAGACCTCTTGCAAGCGCTTACACCTCGGCTTGATGTTAATCGTGTGGTTCGGATGTTCGCGAAGTCTGACAACATTCCTCTGATCAAGCCGTTCCTCCTCAATGTCCAATCGCAAAACAAGCGTGAGGTTAACAATGCCCTCCACGACCTTTTGATTGAAGAGGAAGACTACAAGACGCTTCGGGACTCAGTCAACAACTACGACAACTACGACCCAGTGGCGCTTGCACAGCGACTCGAGAAGCACGACTTGGTATTTTTCCGCCAAATCGCAGCCGATATTTACCGCAAATCCAAACGTTGGGATAAATCTATTGCACTTTCCAAGCAGGACAAGCTTTTCAAAGACGCCATTGAAACTGCGGCCATTTCTGGCAAGCCAGATGTTGTTGAGGAATTGCTTCGCTACGTAAGTCAATACATTGTAATAACACGAAACAGTGCTGATCTTTCGTATAGTTTGTCGACATTGGCAGCCGCGAATGCTACGTCGGCATGCTCTATGCCTGCTACGACCTTCTTCGACCAGACCTCATTCTGGAAATGTCATGGCGCAATGGCCTCCATGACTTCACTATGCCATACATGATCAACCTCATCGCCCAACAGACAGCGTCCCTTACGCAGTTGAAGAAGGATAACGAAGAGCGTAAGGCTCGCGAAGCCTCGCAGCAGAAGAAGGAAGAGGATACGCCGATCCTGGGTTCACGTTTGATGCTCACGCAAGGTCCCATGGGCTCAGCCCCCTCTCCAGGACCCTATGGTCAGGCAAATGGTATTACACCACAGCCTACCGGAGGCTTCCGGCCTTTCTAGCAATATGCAGCGAAAATGACCCAATTTCCTTGCATTGCTGGGCTTTCAGGGTTAAATTCGACTAATGTGCTGACATCTAGTCGGGTGAGTAAAAGTTGACGATGGATTGAAATATTGAGACAGTAGGCATGTACTTTAGTCCAGTTGATTACATGGTTTTATGACACGCATTTTCATGTCTGAGTTCCATGCTGTGTCTGCATCCCCACGCCCCAGCCATTCTGATGTACGTCTCAAATGAAACATCGATCAATCAAAGCCACCTGGTCCAGACGTTACTGAGTCACATACTAGTCGTTGCTGGGTCGTTTAGGTTCTGCTTTTCTTTTACGGTGTTGTCTTGCGTGATGGACACACGCAGCTTTAGCGTTGAACGGGCTTATCTAGAGCGTGATACCAGTAATGCGTAGCTTCGTTGTCGTAGTTGTAGCTATCTGGCACTTTTTGTTTTCAGAAGTCTTCGAGCGAACTAAAACTACTATTCGGTCGACACTGATAACTTTGACCTTGGTTTACCTTATGCATGCCAAAATGCCATGAGTGTCCGTTTTCAACTAACCTAGATTACACGAGAGACACAAAGCAACAAGTGGTGGTAAAATAGATAGCATAATGGCGCCTGATTCTTGAGCTAGCGCTCGGAAGCCTCTATATAGAGCTCTTGTGTGGTTTTCTCACTGTTCATAGCAAGACTGTTTAAGTATTACAAGAGGGACTTGCAAATTGCTATCCATGTGACAGGAAGGACTAGAAACCGATTCACATGAGACAAGTAGGGCTCGACCTGCTTCTTGCTGCATGTCATCACTCCGTGCATTCTGCAGATTTGTTATCTCCCTAAGCTAATCAAGGTTCCAGTAATTCTCATGGTTACCCTCAATGCTTCAACGTTATCGAAGTCGATAAGCTAGCACTGAGTAGAATGATGGTTAGCAGCTGAAGATAGCTACACTTGGGCACGTGAAGCAGATTCCAAATGCCTAGAGCAACACTCATAGTCTACAAGTTCTACTACCAGTTCATTCAGGAGATCTGTTGAAGGGTATCATCAGTCGGTTAGACCAAGCCTACCAATCGTCACTATTCAGTACAGCATCTATTAAAACAGCTACTGTAGAAGACGAAGCCTTCAGGAGGAGTCCTAAAACCATCCTGGAGAATGTACTAGATTAGAGAAATCATAAAGAGATAAAATTATCATACGCGGTGGCCGCCGTGGCAGATACAGTTAACCCTCCCCGCGCATAAGTCCCCAGCATAAGAGCAGACGTTATTACGAGCTGATAAGCGATTCTAAACCTGTTCAGTACTAGATATAGAAGTGATGTGATAATATACTTCTTTGCTTTGACCACATTCAGAATCCCCTTTAAACCAGGCACAGGCGAACGGCGGGAAGTATAGAAATAGCGGTAAACTTCATTGCTACTAAAATGTCGTTGAACTAAGTGCGAGTATGGAATGTCTGTGTATTCTAGGTCGTGACTCAGAGGATGATTATCAAGGGATTGAAGGGCCTACGATCCCTTCTAAATCTGGTTTGGTTTCACTGAATCACAAAAGGCCGAAGTTAAAAATTTGTGGATGTGAACTATAGTAGTTTCTCTGGCTCTATTACTGACGATGATGGATCCGTGTTATTAGCAAGATACTAAGAACAGCAAAGGTCATTTGTTCCGCCACGAGCAAGATGATTGTGCTACTTGAAGCAAGGGTATAAATTGGCTGGCTTGGCCTAATTATTCGTTGCCTGTTCTATCGGAGTACTAAGAAATATTATAGCAGTGCTTCGCTCATACTAACTATCCTGAAGCTGATAATATTTCAGTATTTTCTTTCTCGTCAGTGTTTCTTTGCCCCTAATATCTGTGTCTCTACAATAGATATTAGATAAGTCAGCATTACATGCAAGTGTCGTGTAGCTCTGTAAGCACAGCCTCCTATAGTACTCCGTATCGCTAGTTCCATATTTTCGATCAGGATTTAGCTTTGAACAGCGATATATCAATATCTAATTTACAACTGATTCACTAATATATTAAGCACTAGCACTAGTTAATAGAGTCTTCTAGAAAGCTGATTGGTGGATGTGTCTCATCTATAAAACGTCCACATCAGTAAGCGGCACACCCACTAAATTTGACGCGACTCTTCGAATGATACTGTAACGGTGTGCCGAGTGGTTTGCGCTCAGCACTGATCACGTGCCTCTCAGTCATGTAACGGCAGGTCACATAGTCAGAGTATATGGACTATACCTCACTCTAGTCTAGGTAAGCAGCTGCTTCACTCTTGAAATACACAATAATTCTTTGAGATATTTCCCTGATATCTCTGATTTCCAGCCCAATCTACTAACGCATCCCACGGGTTGGTGGGCCACGCTAGCTGTTGCCCTCACCAACGCCCCCTCCCCCTCCCCAATGTCGCAACAACAACAGCACTTAGAGCCTTCTTCTAAACGTTAGATATAGCTTGCTCTCTAGGCTCTTAAATAAGACGCGAAACTCTTATAGTAACGCGCTATAGCTATCTATAACGTCTCTTACAAAATACTAAGCTATCAATACGCTACATAGTCTTTAAAAATAGATTACTAGGTTCTATTAAATAATCTAATATAATTTTAAGGAAATATAGTTATTAAATATATATTGAAGTTTATTATGCGTAGATTTCTTTCTAAACTTATAAAAATAGCTAATAATATACTCTACGGGTTGTCCGCCCATACAGGTTGCCCGCCCACGCTAGCTATTGCCTTTACTAAAACACCCCTTCTATAGTCTAAAATAGCCTACTGTAGTATTATATAGTATAACACGATATAAAATATTGTTTAGAGCCTAGTTCTACTATTTTTTTATATATTCGCGTTTTATATCTAGTCTAGTTAACGTGGTTCACAAGCGAGCGGACACCCTAAGCGAGCGAACACCTCTCCACTAGCGCGTCGACGTCGATACTACAATGCGTTATATCTTAACTATATTAAATCGAACAGACTTTTTCTAAAGCTGATATTTAACTTACTATTTCTAATATTAATTTATAATATATTAAAAGTACTAAACGTACTACTAAAATCTATAGTATTCTCTAAATAACTTTATTTTACTAACGCGCTAGAAGACGCTTCTAATATAATTATAAACTAAATTTAATGCGTCTAAATAAGCTAGAAGAGGAGGCTATAGTTAAGTATATTCTTAAAGAGTCT